>PVLC010012905.1:0-43053 GCA_004027655.1 Graphiurus murinus
AGGCAGAATAAATATCATCAAAATGGCCATCCTCCCAAAACTGATCTACAAATTCAATGCAATACCCATGAAATTGCCAAGGACGCTCCTCACAGACATAGAAAAATCAGTCCTTAAATTCATCTGGAAAAACAAAAAGCCCAGGATAGCCAAAGTAGTTCTTAGCAATAAAAATCATGCAGGAGGCATCACAATACCTTATTTGTTTATTTTTATTGAATGTGCTTTAATTGGTGCATTATAGTCTCACATCATAATGTAAATCATGTTGACAGTGACATGTATGCACGCGGTGCTTGGTTTACAATGAACTTTTGTTAAGATAACTTCTTGTGTTTTCCGCTGTCTCTGTTTTCTATAGTATCTAACTGAGCCACAGATTTTAAAATTTACTTCAAAAATAAAAGTTAGCTTCTGCATAACTGTGATGTTATACTTGTGTTTCCCAAGTGTACAAATATCCTCTTGAGGTCTTGCATGTCCAGGACAATTAGACACCACAAAAAGGTTAAATTAGAATCTATGAGTTGGCCATAGTGGCACACACTTATAATCCCAGTACTTGGGGCGCTGAGACAGGAGCATTGCAGGTTTGTAGCCAGCCTCAGCTACATGGTGAGGCCTTCTGCAACTTAGCGAGACCCTGTTTCAAAATAAAGAATAAAAAATAGGGCTGTGGGTGTAGCTCAGAGGTAGAATGCCCTTGAGTTAAATTCCCAGTCCCCCCCCCCAAATCTATGAGTTCTATATAAAAATTTTAAGAACAAAATAACCTGTTTAAGCAAAGCAAAACAAAACAAAACCAACATGCTTGGTTTGCAGATGTTGCTACCAAATATGTAAAAACAAAAAGAAAAGCGGTCTCATAATAAGAAATTGTATGCTGTGCTCCAGACTTTGCACCACCAAGACTTTTCACAATGAGTTATATATATACACATACGTACATACTCATGGTCTATCGCAAATGGGTTGGTTCTCTGATTTCCAGTCCGAAATGCTAAGAGATGGATGGTCTATGGTAAAGAGTTGCGTGTGTGAGGGGGAAGCATTGACAGGTTTCTGCGTTATTGCACAATGTACTTAATGTGTCAGTTTTTTCATTCCACTGCAACTGCCCAATGAGCACACCAAAAGTGTGAACACTTAGGAAAAAGCTGCCTATGGATCATCATGTTCCTGAGGCCGTGTCCTTCAGTGATGTTAACTTGTAATCAAGTTACAGATGATTATGGAAATGGAAATACACAGAAGCAGCCCTATCTCTGTAGTCATCCAGATTACCCATCTCCAATGGGATATGAACTGCTTCCAACCCTGTCAGCAGGAAATCACTATGAATGGCCATCAACTCATTTGTCTTGCAATTAAGGATATCGCATCAGAGGAGAAAAATGAGGAATAAGATCTTGGGTAGGCAGGATGAGAATGGGACCCCAGGAGATAAAGGGATAAGAAGAAAACAAGTGGAAAATAGGAACTTTTATACACCGTTGGTGGGATTGCAAATTAATCCAGCCATATGGAGGTAAGTGTGGAGATTCCTCAGAAAATTGGGAATGGATCCACCATATGATCCAGGTATACTATTCCGGGATATCTTTCCAAAGAGACTGAAATCAGAATATTATGGTCTCAAGGATGGCCCAGCAAAGTCAAGCTTTCAGTGGGCTGCATCTCCACGGCATTTCCTTCTGTGCTTTGATTGGATACTGGTGTTCTATTAAACTTAGGTTTAAACTAGGGGGACAGGATAGTGTCATGTGAATCAACTGGGGCTGTGAATGGGAACAGAGGTGTTTCACTACCTTAGCCATAAATGGTTGTTTTGCTGGGGACCAAGATGGACACTAGGACCCCTGCACATGCCAAAGGTTTGTTTGTCAGCCGGTGACCCCAGAAGGAGGGGGTGGAACCTTTAGTTGAGGCCTAGTAGAAGGAAGCAGGGTCATCTGGGCAGGCTCTTGAAGAAACGTAGCACACTGGCTGTCCTCCAACTTTGCTTTCCAACAGCCAAGACGTGAGTACGTGGCTCCTCCACCTGTGTCCACCATGGGCCCTGCCACAACACAGGCTGGAAGCAACTGAGCAAAGCCACCCAGCACTGCAACCTCTGAAATGCTGAGCCAAATAAATCTCTCCTCCTTCAAGTGGATTTATCTGAGCTGTTTTGTCATAGTGATACAATGCTCACTAACACCACTCTAAGAGGAACACACAGCCCTGGAGTGTCAGCAAGCTGCTCTGTGGGCCCCAGTAGTCCATGGAGCAGAACTCCACACAGCGGCGAGGAGAGTCTGGCCCAGGATTGCAGGAAGCTCCCAGCTCTCTGGTCCCTCATGTCTTATTTGTGAACTGTGACAATCTGCCATCATGAAGGAGCCAGCAAATGCCTGTGACTCCCTGGAATCTCTAGGAAAAGGAAATGGCTATACTCTGAACTATGGGGAAACCCTGGAGTCCTCCTCCAAGGGTCCACAACAGGAGACTGGACAGGCAGAACAGTAGCTCTTCCCAGACCCTAAACCCTCAAGTGAGGGCCTCAGGGGGCAGCATGAAAGTCAATGTCCCAGCACTGTGACCAAGGGTTCACTGTCTACCATTATCAACCATGAATCCAGCACACTGAGGGAAAGATACACAGAGAGAAAGAGACGCCATGTCACGGAACCTCCAGGTGAGGCAGCACAGCATTTTCCTCCAGGACACACCAGCTCCACGGCACAGAGAAGCACACTGTCAGCCTCAGCCACACAGCGCTAGTGTGTATTGAACTACTGCAATGACTGACATGGAGCAGCTGCGACAAGCTGACCTCCGGATCTCCAGAACAAACCTGGGAAAATGGGAAACAGAGAAGAGCCCATTTAGTTCAGCTGTGTGTCAGTCAGCAATGTGTTACTGTAAGAAAGTACCTGAGACAAGCAACTAAGAAGGAAGACAGACTGGCAAGGGGAGGTTTTGCACAACCACAGGCTCCTGCCATAATGTTCTACCCTGGGGAATCAGACACCGAACTTCCACTTGGGGTCCAGTCCTCAGAGTAAAAAGGAGCTGTCTATCTGCACCGTGATGTGCATGTGTGTTCACATGCGTGCTTGTTACTGGACATTGAACCAAGGGATATTCTATCTTCGAGCTACACCCCCAGCTCAGCTTTATTTTGTTTTATTTTTAAACAGGGTCTTACTAAGTTGCTGAAGCTGGCCTTGAATCTGCAACCCTCCTGTTTCAGATTCCCAACTACTAGCATTATAGGCATGCACTACCACACCTGGCCCATGATGTATATCTGAGCCTGCGATCAACTTGCTCAATAATTTCTCCTATTCAAACTGACCTAGGAACAACACTAAATTCCCTTCCTGCACCCTTGGAGAAGAGAAGTGTCATGGGTTGGAGTACAGAGGCTCAGAATGGAGCCTGGGTCCTGCACTGGAGGAGAGGGATTCAGGACAGGCAGAAAGAGACTTGCTACCCAGGGGACCTCTATTCTGGGCTGAGATGTCTCCATGGGGCCTGGACCCTCCTGAGCCCCGCCCTGGGGGAAGAAGAGCCCGGTTAAGGAGGGGCCGTCCCCATCTGCTGGGTGCACAGCTGTGGGACCCAGAAGGCAGCAGCAGTTCTCACTGGCCGCTTCCGGCTCTGTCTGTCCTGTGGGGCCCTGCCGTCTCCTCTCCAAGCTGCAGCACTCAGAGCGGGCAGCATGGCATCCACCCTCCTCGTCCTCCTCTGCCTCGGTCAGTGTGGGGAGCCGGGAGGGAAACAGGCTGGGTGGGGAGGGGCTCAGGGCCCAGCCAGCCCAAAAGGGAAAAAACCACATCAGCCCCACACCAGGATGCAAACCTCTGACAGGGAGCTCTCTTCCAGGGCTGAGTCTGGGACAGAGGACCCGAGGAGCTGCAGGTGAGTCCTCCCCCAGGATCCAACATCCTGCCTCCTGTCCACCCCTGAGATCTCAGGACAGAGAACAGCAGCCTGGGCTCAGGGTGGTCTATGAGAGGGTCCCTGGGCTGAGCTAGGTTCTGAATGGGGAAGGTCCTGGGACTCAGCCTCTGTTCTCCTTGCAGGGACCCTCCCCAAACCCACTCTCTGGGCTGAGCCAGGATCTGTGATCATGTGGAGGAGCCCAGTTACCATATGGTGTGAGGGGAATCTGGGGGCCCAGGAGTACTTTCTATATAGAGAAGAAACAGAGCGCTGGGACAGATAGACCCCACTGGAGCCTAGGAACAAGGCCAAGTTCTCCATCACCTCTGTGACAGATGACCATGCAGGGCGCTATCACTGTGACTATCACAGCCCTGCTGGATGGTCAGAGCACAGTGACCCCCTGGAGCTGGTGGTGACAGGTGAGAGGATATTCAGGGCCCAGCCCCGAGCTCTGCCCTCAGGGAGGGGTCTGCTCTCAAGGATGTCTCTCTGACAGTGGGGGATACCGTGGGAAGTGTGAGCCCATTTAATGTGCTGCCTCCTCTTCTCCTAGGATTGTACAGCAAACCCAGCCTCCAAGCCTTACCCAGCCCTGTGGTGGCCTTTGGAGGGAATGTGACCCTCCAGTGTGGTGCATGGCTGGGATTTGACAGGTTTACTTTGATTGAGGAAGAAGAATGCAAACTGTCCTGGACTCTGGACTCACAGCAGCACCGCAACGGGCAGGAGCAGGCCCTGTTCACTGTGGGCCCCGTGACCCTCAACCACAGCTGGTTGTTCAGATGCTATGGCTATTACTACCACAAACCCCAGGTGTGGTCATTACCCAGCGACCCCCTGGAGCTTCTGGTCTCAGGTGAGGAAGCCAGATGTTTCCACTAACACTGTTCAGAGCCCCAGACTGGCTGCCATGAGCTGTGCTCCCACAGGATCCCAGGTGGGGGGTGGCTGAGGGAGCTGGTGGTCTCAGGTGACAGGTCCTGACCCTGTCTTCTCTGAGCCCAAATGGTCACTCAGGGTCTTGACCGAGGGAAGAGGCAGGAGAGTGAGCAGAGACAGGGTTCCCAGGGTGGCCCTGCCCTTCCCCCTTCCCATGACCTCAATCCCAGGATGCTCTGCAGTCTCAGCCCCACCCTCAGAGCCCATCCCAACAACTGATGCGGATCAGGCATCTGTACAGTCTCCTGTGTTCATGGTCTGCCTGGAGACACTCTAAGTCCTAGTTACAATCTCAGTGGACTTATGTCAACAGCTCTGGCATTCAGGCAGAAATGTTGCCGGGGCTCCCAGGTTCCCAGAGGCTGAAAGACTGGGCTGCGTATATCAGGGTCCAGGCACAGGGAGATGCTGGGGCCCAGCCTGGGGGAGCAGCAGCCTGCTGACTGGGGAACAAGGAACCCAGCCCTCACCTTCTGACTCCACCCAGGAGGCTCTGATGACCAGCCCCTCACTCCCACAGAGTCAGGACTTCCGAGTGGTGAGTGAGGGTCTCTGGTGGGAGGTGGGTTGTGGGCAGGACTGTGTGATGGGTGGGGACAGCCTTCTTTGCAGATGCCGCCTTGGACAAGCCCCTCCCTCTGGGCCTCAGTTTCTCCAAGTGTAGAGTTGAGGCCTGGCCCAGACTTTCAGATTCCTCTCAGTGCTGACCTTGGCTGTGACCTCCCGGAAGAGGAGGGCTCCCAGGGAAGCCTCCAGGACCTGATTCTGCAGTGGAAGTGTCCCCTCTGCGCAGTGATGGTGACATAGGCAGGGGAGGGGTCACGGGGCAGAGCCAGAGGCTTCAGGATCTTTCCCTGCAGCTCTGGGCTCAGCTCTAGAGAACAGAAAGAGGATGAAAGGCAGATTCCCCATCTCTGCCACTTCCTGCTGGGGACCTGGGGCAGGAGATCCCCCTGTTGAGCCTCAGTTTCCTGGTCTGTCAACTGGTGGGTGGGGGTGAAGTCTCATGTTGCCTGGATGTACGGGTTGGAGGTGAGGAAGGGGAAGACCCAGCCCGGGCCCTGCACACAGCAGGCGCTCAGTTAAGTAGCTTCACTCTTCATTTACGAGTCACTGCTGCCCAAGGACATGAAAGGCACCTGAAGATTGTGATCAGGGTCTCAGTGGCCTTCCTTCTGCTGCTCATCCTCCTCCTCTTGAAAGAATGGCATTGGAGAAAACGCAGGACAGGGGGTGAGTAGGAGGTGGGGACACAGGGCCCCCATACTCCAGGGGTGCCCTGATGGTCCTCCCTGACCAGCTGAGTCCTCAGAAGATCCAGCAAGGGCTGTGCAGGTGTCACAGGGCCACCTCTTCCTGTCCAACAGGGCTCAGCACCGCTACCACCTGTACAGAGGCCGCCCGAGGCATCCAGGTACTTGTCGCTGCCTCTGTTTGGGTTCGCTGTGTGGGTGGCTCTGCCTGGACTGAGGGACAGCAGCACTGCACAGTGTGTCCTCACACACCTTGCCACCCTGGGACAGAAAGACTGGGGCCAGGCAGCACCGAGGGTGTCCAGAACCCAGATGGTAGAGTGCTGTGACCACCTCTCAGAACAAGGTCCTGCAGGGCTGTGGGCGGGAGCTGGTGTGCAGACACAAGAGCTCAGGAGGGGTCCCAGGACAGGGTCTGAGCAGAGATGGAAACTCAGGGAAACACCATGTGAGGATCTTAGAGCAGTGCATCCATTGGAGTGGACACAGTGCCAGGTCAGGTGGGTGTATGATCACCCATCCAGCACTGGTGAGGGGTCCAGTGTGGCCGCAGCAGATGGACAAGAAGCAGGCAGGTTGAGGATCAGGTGCAGAGCTTGGCAGGGCTGTGTCCTGTGGGTCTCTGGGCTCTCGGGGAGCTTATGAAGCCCTTGGGAACACTGCTGGGGCTCCCTGAGTTGAATGGTGTTGAACACTGACTCTGGATCCCTGTGGGACCAAGTGGCAGTCAGAGGGTGTCCCAGAGCCGCCACCCCAGTGTCTCTTGCAGCAGAGCCTTGAGGCTGAAGATGCACAGCGAGAGACCTCTGCCCAGGTGAAGCACTCCAGACACAGGCATGGAGGGGCCACCCCTTCCTCCCCTGAGTCAGGACCACTGCTACACATGAAGGACAGACCAGCTGGAGAGGACAGGCAGACAGATGCCCAGGTGGGTCCCATCCTCCCCAGGACCCAGGCTCCCCTGACACGACCTCATGCCTGTCTCCACTCTCCCCTTGCTCCAGGCTGCTGCCTCTGAGGACCCCCAGCTGCCTACGCCCAGCTGGACTACTTCAAGCTCAGTCCTGGGACAACTACACCTGCCTCCTCCCAGGAGCAGGACCCCCAGCCCAGCCCTGTGTATGCCACCCTGTCATCCACCAGTGAGCACAAGGCTCAGACCCCACACTACAAGGATGGACACTCCAGCAGGGACAAGAGCTGCTCCAAGACACTCAGTAAATGACACAGCCAGCCCAGTCTTACTTGGGTGACCAGGAGAGGCTAGGAATTTCTGCGGTGGAAGAAACTAATACCAGCAACTCATTTTTATTACTATCATCATCATCATCATTATCATCATTGCTATTTTTGTCATTATCTAGTCTTCCTGAACCTGAGCTTTCAGTGCAATGCCGAATAAAGGTGTCAGCAGCAAATATCTGTCCCACTTCTCATTCCTGGGGTAAATTTATCAATTTTTCTATTGTCAGTAAGATGCTTCTTAAAGGTTCTTGGTAAACTTTTTTTTACAATACAAATGAGCACTTATCCCACTTTTTGTGTGTGGTACTAGGGATTCAAACCAGATATGTTACCTCTGAACTACACCCCCAGCCCTTTATAAATTTTTTTTAAAAATTTGATGCATTGTAATTATACATCATATTGGGATATAGAGCAATAGAAACATGTATACACACAACTCTTGGATTCAGGTTGCTCACTAGGTTGCTGAGAGTCTCACTAAGTTGCTGATACTGGTCTCAAACCTGCGATCCTCCTGTCTCAGCCTCCCAAGCACTTACCTCATTTTTAAAATTATGAACACTATTGACATTTTATCCTATAGTGTCCAGGAGAGCAAATGTCCCTTTTATTTCTGTTCTTGCAGTAAAATGCACTGGCTGATATTTTAAAATACTAAACCAACCTTGATTCCTGGAGTAACTCATCTTGCTCATGGCTTCTTTTTTTTTTTTTTTTTTTTTTTTTTTTTTTGCGGTACTGGGGATTGGACTCAGGGGCATTCTACCTCCGAGATATACCCCCAGCCCTATTTTTTATTCTTTATTTTGAAACCGAGTCTCACTAAGTTGCAAAGTGCCTCACTAGGTAGCTGAGGCTGGCCTCGAACCCGGATCCTCCGGTCTCAGCCTCCCGAATGCTGGGATTATAAGCGTGCGCCACCACGCCTGGCTGCTCATGGCTTCTTATCCCTCTTATATACCAGGGCATGTGATTCACAGATATTCAGTGCAAGGTTTTAGTTTCTCAATGCTATGAACTACTGTGCTGTCATTTCCCTCATGTAATGTGATGCTAAGGTTCTGGGTGAGCTGTTATCCTGGACTCCCTGAGCAAGTTGGTAATGCTCCTTCTCTATGTTTTGTGAGTATTTGTAGTTTTCTTGATCAATACTGTTAGGGTTTCCTACATTTCAATAGAATTTTAAGGACAAATTTTATGTATGTTTTATATTGATCAATGGATGAATTGTTATTAGGGATTGAACCCAGGGGCATTCTACCTCTGAATTACACCCCAGTCCTTTTTATTTTTCATTTTGTAACAAGGTCTCACTCAGTAGCTAAGGGTCTCACTAAGTTGCTGATGTTGGCCTCAAACCTGTGATTCTCCTGTCTCAGCCACCAGAGTACTTGGATTACAGGTGTGCATCAATGCATCAGACTATGGGCAAATGTGTGTGTGTGTGTGTGTGTGTGTGTGTGTGTGTGTGTGTGTGAATGTGTGTGTTACTGGAGATTGAACTCGGGGGCATTCTATATCGAAGCTACACCCCAGCCCCTTTTATCTTTTGTTTGTAAACAGGGTCTCACTGGCTTGCTAAGAGTCTCACTATATTGCTGAGGCTGCTCTCAAACCTACGACCCTCCTGTCTCAGTCTCCCATGTTTTGGGGTTACAGGCATGTACCACCACACCCAGCTAAGGGACAAATCTTATAAATTTATCTTCAAATTTTCTCCAAATTATTAGAGGTCATTATGATGACCACTTTCTTTTTTCTGTCTTTCTCAAAAACTCATTTACTCTTTTTTGAAATGTAATCTCAAGGCATTGACTTTCAAACATATTTGTATTTCAACAGTTTTATATTTAAAGCTTTCATTTACTCAAAAGATCCTTCACTTCATGCACTACATCAGTTACATGTGCCATTTTTAAATTACCATCCATTTCCCCCTTGTTCTTGATTTTCATCTTTGGTCTACTGGTTATTTAGAAAACAAAATGGTTCAATGTCCCACAGAGGCTGGTATTAGTTTCTTCCACCGCAGAAATTCCTAGCCTCTCCTGGTCACCCAAGTAAGACTGGGCTGGCTGTGTCATTTACTGAGTGTCTTGGAGCAGCTCTTGTCCCTGCTGGGGTGTCCATCCTTGTAGTGTGGGGTCTGAGCCTTGTGCTCACTGGTGGATGACAGGGTGGCGTACACAGGGCTGGGCTGGGGGTCCTGCTCCTGGGAGGAGGCAGGTGTAGTTGTCCCAGGACTGAGCTTGAAGTAGTCCAGCTGGGCGTAGGTCACCTGCTGGGGGTCCTCAGAGGCAGCAGCCTGGAGCAAGGGGAGAGTGGAGACAGGCATGAGATCGTGTCAGGGGAGCCTGGGGCCTGGGGAGGATGGGACCCACCTGGGCATCTGTCTGCCTGTCCTCTCCAGCTGGTCTGTCCTTCATGTGTAGCAGTGGTTCTGACTCAGGGGAGGAAGGGGTGGCCCCTCCATGCCTGTGTCTGGAGTGCTTCACCTGGGCAGAGGTCTCTCGCTGTGCATCTTCAGCCTCAAGGCTCTGCTGCAAGAGACACTGGGGTGGCGGCTTGGTGACTCCCTCTGACTGCTACTCGGTCCCAGAGGGAGCAGAGTCAGTGTTCAACACCATTCAGCTCAGGGAGCCCCAGCAGTCTTTCCGAGGGCTTCATAAGCTCTCGGAGAGCCCAGAGACCCACAGGACACAGCCCTGCCAAGCTCTGCACCTGGTCCCCAACCTGCTTGCTCCTTTATCCATCTGCTGCAGCCAGGCTGGACCCCTCACTGGTGCTGGATGGGTGATCATACACCCACCTGACCTGGCACTGTGTCCACTCCAATGGGATGCACTGCTCTAAGATCCTCACATGGTGTTTTTCCTGAGTTTCAGTCTCTGCTCAGACCCTGTCCTGAGACCCCTCCTGAGCTCTCTGTGTCTGCACACCAGCTCCCGCCCACAGCTCTGCAGGACCTTGTTCTGAGAGGTGGTCACAGCACTCTACCATCTGGGTTCTGGACACCCTCGGCGCTGCCTCGCCCCAGTCTGTCTGTCCCAGGGCAGCGAGGTGTGTGAGGACACACTGTGCAGGTGCTGCTTTCCCTCAGTCCAGGTACAGCCTCCCACAAAGTGAACCCAAACAGAGGCAGCGACAGGTACCTGGATGCCTCGGGCGGCCTCTGTGCAGGTGGTAGCGGTGCTGAGCCCTGTTGGACAGGAAGAGGTGGCCCTGTGACACCTGCACAGCCCTTGCTGGATCTTCTGAGGACTCAGCTGGTCAGGGAGGACCATCAGGGCACCCCTGGAGTATGGGGGCCGAAGCACAGTGTTCCCACCTCCTACTCACCCCCTGTCCTGCGTTCTCCCCAAAGCCACGCTTTCAAGAGGAGGAGGACGAGCAGCAGAAGGAAGGCCACTGAGACCCCGATCACAATCTTCAGGTGCCTTTCATGCCCTTGGGCAGCGGTGACTTCTAAATGAAGAGTGAAGCTACTTAACTGAGCGCCTGGTGTGTCAGGGCTCTGGCTAGGTCTTCCCCTTCCTCACCTCCAAAACCTACAGTCAGGCAACATGGGACCCCACCCACCAGTTGACAGACCAGGAAACTGAGGCTCAACAGGGGGATCTCCTGCCCCAGGTCCCCAGCAAGATGTGGCAGAGATGGGGAATCTGCCTTTCATCCTCTTTCTGTTCTCTAGAGCTGAGCCCGGAGCTGCAGGGAAAGATCCTGAAGCCCCTGGCTCTGCCCCGTGACCCCTCCCCTGCCTATGTCACCATCACTGGGCAGAGGGGACACTTCCACTGCAGAATCAGGTCCTGGAGGCTTCCCTGGGAGCCCTCCTCTTCTGGGAGGTCACAGCCAAGGTCAGCACTGAGAGGAATCTGAAAGTCTGGGCCAGGCCTCTCCTCTACACTTGGAGAAACTGAGGCCCAGAGGGAGGGGCTTGTCCAAGGCGGCATCTGCAAAGAGGGCTGTCCCCACCCATCACTCAGTCCTGCCCACAACCCATCTCCCACCAGAGACCCTCACTCACCACTCGGGAGTCCTGACTCTGTGGGAGTGAGGGGCAGGTCCTCAGGGCCTCCTAGGGTGGGGTCAGGAGGTGAGGGCTGGGTTCCTTGTTCCCCAGTCAGCAGGCTGCTGCTCCCCCAGGCTGGGCCCCAGCATCTCCCTGTGCCTGGACCCTGATATATGCAGCCCAGTCTTTCAGCCTCTGGGAACCTGGGAGCCCCAGCAACATTTCTGCCTGAATGCCAGAGCTGTTGACATAAGTCCACTGAGATTGTAACTAGGACTTAGAGTGTCTCCAGGCAGACCATGATCACAGGAGACTGTACAGATGCCTGATCCGCATCAGTTGTTGGGATGGGCTCTGAGGGTGGGGCTGAGACTGCAGAGCATCCTGGGATTGAGGTCATGGGAAGGGGGAAGGGCAGGGCCACCCTGGGAACCCTGTCTCTGCTCACACTCCTGCCTCTTCCCTCGGTCAGGACCCTGAGTGACCATTTGGGCTCAGAGAAGACAGGGTCAGGACCTGTCACCTGAGACCACCAGCTCCCTCAGCCACGCCCCACCTGGGATCCTGTGGGAGCACAGCTCATGGCAGCCAGTCTGGGGCTCTGAACAGTGTTAGTGGAAACATCTGGCTTCCTCACCTGAGACCAGGAGCTCCAGGGGGTCGCTGGGTATTGACCACACCTGGGGTTTGTGGTAGTAATAGCCATAGCATCTGAACAACCAGCTGTGGTTGAGGGTCACGGGGCCCACAGTGAACAGGGCCTGGTCCTGCCCTTTGCGGTGCTGCTGTGAGTCCAGAGTCCAGGACAGTTTGCATTCTTCTTCCTCAATCAAAGTAAACCTGTCAAATCCCAGCCATGTACTACACTGGAGGGTCACATTCCCTCCAAAGGCCACCACAGGGCTGGGTAAGGCTTGGAGGCTGGGTTTGCTGTACAATCCTAGGAGAAGAGGAGGCAGCACATTAAATGGGCTCACACTTCCCACGGTATCCCCCACTGTCAGAGAGACATCCTTGAGAGCAGACCCCCTCCCTGAGGGCAGAGCTTGGGGCTGGGCCCTGAATGTCCTCTCACCTGTCACCACCAGCTGCAGGGGGTCACTGTGCTCTGACCAGCCAGCAGGGCTGTGATAGTCACAGTGATAGCGCCCTGCATGGTCATCTGTCACAGAGGTGATGGAGAACTTGGCCTTGTTCCTAGGCTCCAGTGGGGTCTGTCTGTCCCAGCGCTCTGTTTCTTCTCTATATAGAAAGTACTCCTGGGCCCCCAGATTCCCCTCACACCAGATGGTCACTGGGCTCCTCCACATGATCACAGATCCTGGCTCAGCCCAGAGACTGGGTTTAGGGAGGGTCCCTGCAAGGAGAACAGAGGCTGAGTCCCAGGACCTTCCCCATTCAGAACCTAGCTCAACCCAAGGACCCTCTCATAGACCACCCTGAGCCCAGGCTGCTGTTCTCTGTCCTGAGATCTCAGGGGTGGACAGGAGGCAGGATGTTGGATCCTGGGGGAGGACTCACCTGCAGCTCCTCGGGGCCTCTGTCCCAGACTCAGCCCTGGAAGAGAGCTCCATGTCAGAGGTTTGCATCCTGGTGTGGGGCTGATGTGGTTTTTTCCCTTTTGGGCTGGCTGGGCCCTGAGCCCCTCCCCACCCAGCCTGTTACCCTCCCGGCTCCCCACACTGACCGAGGCAGAGGAGGATGAGGAGGGTGGACGCCATGCCGCCCGCTCTGAGTGCTGCAGCTTCGAGAGGAGACGGCAGGGCCCCACAGGACAGACAGAGCCGGAAGCGGCCAGTGAGAACTGCTGCTGCCTTCTGGGTCCCACAGCTGTGCACCCAGCAGATGGGGAGGGCCCCTCCTTAACCGGGCTCTTCTTCCCCCAGGGCGGGGCTCAGGAGGGTCCAGGCCCCATGGAGACATCTCAGCCCAGAACAGAGGTCCCCTGGGTAGCAAGTCTCTTTCTGCCTGTCCTGAATCCCTCTCCTCCAGTGCAGGACCCAGGATCCATTCTGAGCCTCTGTACTCTAACCTATGACACTTATCTTCTCCAAGGGTGCAGGAAGGGAATTTAGTGTCGTTCCTAGGTCAGTTTATTTTTTTTTATTTTTTATTTTTTTTGCATTACTGGGGATTGAACTCAGGGGCATTCTACCTCCTAGCCATACCCCCAGCCCTATTTTATTATTCTTTATTTTGAAACAGGGTCTCACTAAGTTGCGGAGTGCCTCACTGGGAGTTGAGGCTGGCCGAGAACCCAGAACCTCCGATCTCAGCCTCCCGAATGCTGGGATTACAAGGGTGCGCCACCACACCCGGCTCCTAGGTCAGTTTAAATGTGAGAGTATTGAGCAAGTTGATCGCAGGCTCCGAAATACATCATGGGCCAGGTGTGGTAGTGCATGCCTATAATGCTAGTAGTTGGGAAGCTGAAACAGGAGGGTCCCAGATTCAAGGCAAGTTTAATCAACTTAGCAAGACCCTGTTTAAAAATAAAACAAAATAAAGCTGAGCTGGGGGTGTAGCTCGAAGATAGAATATCCCTTGACTCAATGTCCAGTAACACACACGTGTGTGAACACACATGTACATCGTGGTGCAGATAGACAGCTGCTTTTTACTCCGAGTACTGGACCCCAAGTGGAAGTTCGGTGTCTGATTCCCCAGGGCAGAACATCATGGCAGGAGCCTGTGGTTGTGCAAAACCTCCCCTTGTCCATCTGGCTTCCTTCTTAGTTGCTTGTCTCAGGTATTTTCTTACAGTCACACATGCTGACTGACACACAGCTGAACTAAATGGGCTCTTCTCTATTTCCCCAGGTCTCTGTTTCCCATTTTCCCAGGTTTGTTCTGGAGATCTGAAGGACAGCTGGTCGCAGCTGCTCCATGTCAGTCATTGCAGAAGTTCAATACACACTAGCGCTGTGTGGCTGAGGCTGACAGTGTGCTTCTCTGTGCCCTGGAGCTGGTGTGTCCTGGAAGAAAATGCTGTGCTGCCTCACCTGGAGGATCCGTGACATGGCGTCTCTTTCTCTGTGTGTATCTTCCCCTCAGTGTGCTGAATTCGTGGTTGATAATGGTAGACAGTGAACCCTTGGTCACAGTGCTGGGACATTGGCTTTCAAGCTGACCCCTGAGTCCCTCACTTGAGGGTTTAGGGTCTGGACAGAGCTACTGTTCTGGCTGTCCAGTCTCCTGTTGTGGACCCTTGGAGGAGGACTCCAGGGCTTCCCCAAGCTCAGAGTATAGCAATTTCCTTTTCCTAGAGATTCCAGGGAGCCACAAGCATTTGCTCAGGGTGGTCTATGAGGAGGGTCCTTGGGCTGAGCTAAGATGTGAGAATAGAAAGTCCTGGGACTCAGCCTCTGTTCTCCTTGCAGGGACCCTCCCCAAACCCACTCTCTGGGCTGAGCCAGGATCTGTGATCATGTGGGGGAGCCCAGTGACCATCTAGTGTAAGGGAATCGGGGGCCCAGGAGTACTTTCTATATAGAGAAGTGTCGGGGGCCTAGTTCGGCCGGCTAGACCTCGCCTCTAGATGGCGCCTGGTAAAGTGCCAGAAGCAGCTACAGGTGAATAACATCCCCGGGCTGTGCCACGCCAGAGCGCATGCACCAGCACGCCCGACTCATGGCCGGCCCAGGTGAGAGCTGTATGAGACGCCTCGTGGCTTAGGCCCTGCGCAGCTTTAAAAGCCTCCACCTCTCACCTAGAGAGAGAGCTGCTGGGGAAAGGCTGGTTGGGAAGTTGCTGGGAGAAGTTCTGGGAGGAAGTAGTTGGGAAGAAGAAGCAGTTGGGAAGAGGTTGGCTGGGTTACTGGGGAAGTCCTGGGAAGAAAGATTGTGGGTTGCTAGTGGAAGTCGGGTTGCTAGAGAGAGGGGTTATTGGAAGTCTGTAGGAAAAGCACTATTTGGAAAGACGACCTCTGTACTGTGTTTGTTATCGCTTGTGCAATGCTCTTGATCCCAGAAAGAGAGAGCTATAATAAAAGAGGTTCGAACCAGTAATATTTAGCCAGCGTCTTTTATTGGGGCCTCATGGCTGAGGGTTCAGCCTGGGGCGCCCGATAGAGAAGAAACAGAGCGCTGGGACAGACAGACCCCACTGGAGCCTAGGAACAAGGCCAAGTTCTCCATCACCTCTGTGACAGATGACCATGCAGGGCGATATCACTGTAACTATCACAGTTCTGCTGGCTGGTCTGAGCACAATGACCCCCTAGAGCTGGTGGTGACAGGTGAGAGGACACGGAGGGCCCAGCCGCAAGCTTGGCCCTCAGAAGTGGGGTCTCCTCTGAGGGATGTCTCCCTTTCACAGAGGGGGATGATGTGGGAGGTGTGAGCCTATTTAACACGTTGCCTCCTCCTCTCCTAGGATTCTACAGAAAAACAAGCATCTCAGCCCTGCCCAGCCCTGTGGTGCCCTCAGGAGGGAAGGTGACCCTCTAATGTGGCTCATGGACTAAGTATGACATGTTCATTCTCACTGAGGAAGAAGAACACAAGTTCTCCTGGACCCAGGACTCACAGCAGCACCCCAATGGGCAGGAGCAGGCCCTGTTCACTATGGGCCCCGTGACCCTCAATCACAGCTGGTTGTTCAGATGCTATGGCTATTACTACCACAAACCCCAGGTGTGGTCAATACCCAGCGACCCCCTGGAGCTCCTGGTCTCAAGTGAGGAAGACAGATGTTTCCACTAACACTGTTCAGAGCCCCAGACTGGCTGCCATGAGCTGTGCTTCCACAGGATCCCAGGTGGGGGGTGGCTGAGGGAGCTCGTGGTCTCAGGTGAGGGGCCCTGACCCTGTCCTCTCTGAGCCCAAATGGTCACTCAGGGTCCTGACCGAGGGAAGAGGCAGGAGAGTGAGCAGAGACAGGGTCCCAGTGTGGTCCTGCCCCTTCCCCTCCCCAGGAACTCATCCCAGGATGCTCTGCAGTCTCAGCCCCACCCTCAGGTCCCATCCCAACACTTAATGAGAATTAGGCATCTGTAGAGAGTCTCCTGTGTCCCCAGGCTGCCTGGTGACATACTCAGCCCATCTAAATCCTAGTTATAATCTCAGCTGGACTTGTGTCCACAGGTTTGGCATTCAGGTAGAGACATGGGTGGGAACCCCAGGTTCCCAGAGGCTCAGAGGCTGGGCTGCATACGGAGGGGTCCAGGCAGAGGGTGATGTTGAGGTCCTCACCTCCCACCCCAAGCTAGGAGGCCCTGAGGATGAAACCCTCACCCCCACGGAGTCAGGACCCTGAGTGGTGAGTGAGGGCCCTGGTGGGGGGTGGGGCAGTGGTGCAGTTACAGCTAGGGACCCTGACTCCGCAGAGGCTCTGCTGAGGGAGTACCAGGAGAGGTCGACTGGGTGAATAGGGTTTCAGAGAGGGAGAGACAAAGTGACAAGGGAGGACAGACTCAGAGAAAACAGAGACAGAGACACGGAAGGTCCTCAGAGACAGGCCATGGTGAGATCTTAGCTGAGACCCAGGTGGGGGACCCTCACCCTTCCTTCTTCTCTCTAGGACAGCTCTCTGCTGCACCCTCACTATCAGTGCAGCCGGGCTCCATGGTGTCCCCAGGAGAGAAAGTGACCTTGCTGTGTCAATCACATAGCCAGATGGACACTTCCCTTCTGTCCAGAAAGGGGGCGGCTCATCCTTCCCTGCATCTCAGATCAGAGTCCTGAGCTCAGCAGCACGAGGCAGAATTCTCCATGAGAGCCGTGACCTCAGCCCTCAGGAGCCCTACAGGCGCTGTGGTTCTCTAAGCTCGCCCCCCCACCTGTTGTCATGGCCCAGTGACCCCCCAGAACTAGTGCTCTCAGGTGAGGGGACCCTGAACTGTCTTTGCTAGGCCCAGGGGGGTCACTCTATCCCTACCCCAAGATAGCTCTGATGGAATAGAAGTGAGAGGTGCCGGGGAGGCTCAGCCAGAGGGGGATTCAACCTTATAGGGGAGGGTTCCAATAGGATCATTCCAGGCACCTGACCCACCCTGTCACGGGGATCATGAAGGGGCCAGGTAGATCATAGGAGGGTGCTAGGGAGACCACAGGAGAGGCAGGAGAGTGAGTAAGACAGGGTCCCCAGAGGTTGGAGAGACACTCAGCCTCCTCTGGTCTCATCCCTTGGACCCTCTGGGCCCAGACCCCACCCCAGGTTCCATTCATATTTCGTGGAAGAGAGGTCGGTCAGGGAATACTCCAGGGCCCGATTGCAGTGGGCCTGTCCCCTTGCCCAGTGATGGGGACATTGTGTAGAGGAGGGGACACAGGTCCTAGATCAGGGTGCTCAGGATCTTTCCCTGCAGCTCAGAGCTCAGCTCTGGAGGAGAGAAGGAGTCCAAAAGTCAAACTCCCTGTGGTCAGTCCTCAGCTCTGCTGCTTCCTGCTGGAGACATGGGCTGGAGATGCCCCTCTCTGAGCCTCAGTTTCCTTGTCTGTCAGCTGGGGGAGTGCGGTGGCAGTGTCAGATCCAAGTTCTAAGGGAAGGCAGGATGAATGCACAGACAGAGCGTGAGCCTGGCTA
Source organism: Graphiurus murinus (assembly GCA_004027655.1). Taxonomy (NCBI): domain Eukaryota; kingdom Metazoa; phylum Chordata; class Mammalia; order Rodentia; family Gliridae; genus Graphiurus; species Graphiurus murinus. Next base: position 17,911 of record PVLC010012905.1, read on the forward strand.
CAGTAAGCCCTCACTGAGTACCCTCAAATCTCATTCACAGCATCGCTCATGCCCAAGGATGGGAAACACACCTCAGAGTGTGACTGGGGTCTCAGTGGCCTCCTCCAGTGATATTTTTTCCTGCTCTTCCTGCCCCACCAGTGTTGGGACCTTGGAGACCAAACCTCATTCCTGGACCTGAGTCCTCATCTGGTGACTCAGGGGAAACTCATCTCCAGGGTTTTAGCTAACCTGGTACTGTATCCCAGACAGAGCAGAGACCACACAGTGCGGGTGTTTCTGGACCCAAAAACCATTGTTCTCACTGATCCTCAGCTCTTGGGTCTCAGCCAATCTTTGTTCCAATGTGACTAGACACAAGTTCTGATCTCACTGAGCACAGAGAGGCTGAGGATGCACTGAGGAGACAGAGGGACCTGTACAGAAGGCACAGGTTCCTGCAGGATCTGCATAAAGTCATGTCATGAGACTAGGACAGGAGGATGTGGAGCCAGGGCAACGGCTCAGGTCTCTTCAACACCTCACACTTTTTACTGCTGGTTTTTGGTTCTCAGGAGCATCTGAGACCATGAGTCCATCACAAACAGCTCATGTCCAGGAGAGGGGACTAAGGAGACTCCTCAGTGATGGAGTTGGACATAGAGTGAAGTCCTGTCCAGGGAAGCAGGTGCCCTGGATGGACATGCAGGAATTCTGGGGGGAATATGGTCTCCCTTGACTCTGACCTCTGTGTCCACAATTCCCAGCCCTCAGTACCAGTATACACTGGAGATCTCGTCTGGAAGGGTGTGGCTGGCTTGGTCTTGGTGGTCCTCAGGGTTCTGCTGTTTCAGGCTCTGCACAGTCAGAGAAGGACCCGTGATGGGGTCAGGAGGTGAAGAGGTGAGAAAACAGCACCACTCAGAGTCTTGAAATGAATCTAATGACCCAGGAGGTCCCAGGAGAAAACCTGGGGCACCAGGGGGAAGTGTCTGCTGACAATGTTGAGGGGTGACAGGGTTTGGATATGGGGAGCTGTCTGCAGTGGTCTGTGTAGAGAAGGCTTCCTCCATTAAATTGTTGTGATTTCCCCCCAGTGTTCTTGACTTTCTGAGACTGGTCCCCTTTCCTTACTCCATAAGCACCTCTAAAGTCGCTACTCTCTTTTTTACTTTATGTACATATCCTGCTGTTTTGTAATTCCCACATTCCCTAATAAATGCTATTGATCCTCTACTTTTTTCAGCTGATCAAGAATGTGGTAAAAATAACAAAACAGATGGTCAAAAATCAGATTCTTCCCTGAAACCACTGAATCCAACGTGGTGTACCCAGACCCTTCAAGCCTCACGAAGTAACACTGTGTAGATTCTGCAGGAATTCTGGAATCAGCACAAAGGTGATGGATGGGAGAGCACAGTGGTGGACAAGAGCTAGTCAGAGGGGCAGCTGAACTGGGCTTTGGTTGGGCTGTGTAGCACCTGGTCTCCTCTGACACTTTCCATGATAGTCTCATGTGCTGGGGTGAGGGGCACTGGTCACCAGTCTGAGTGCTGAGGGGGCAGCAGATTGTGCAGGGTGTGAATTGAGGCTGCAGCCACCACATCCTGCTCACGCTGCAACTGTGCTGGGCTCCTGGGCCCTGTCCTGCAGAAGGAGAGATATGATCCCAAATTCACAATCCCCTGTGTGGTGGTAAGAGTTAAGTGCAAATCAAATTTTTAAGAATGGAGTAAGAGGCATGGAAAGCCAGGCATGGTGGTGCACACCTGAAATCATATACTTGGGAGGCTGAGAAAGGAGGATTGCAGGTTTAAGGCCAGTCTCAGCAACTCAGCAAGACCCTCAGCCACTTAGTGAGATCCTGTATCAAAATAAAACAGGAAAAAGGGCTGGAGTGTAGCTCAGAGGTAGAAGCACCTGGGTTCCATCCCCAGTAACACACACACACACACACACACACACACACACACACACACAAAATTATCTCAAGATAAACATAAAGACACAATAAATCAAAAGTCCTAGGATGCCAGGCACAGTGGCACACACCTGCAATCCAGTACTTGGGAAGCTGAGACAGGAGCATCATAGATTCACAGCCATCCTCAGCAATTTAGTGAGACCCTTCAACTTCATGAGACCCTATTTCAAACTATAAAAATAAAAATAGGGCTGGGGATGTAGCTCAGAGGTAGAATGCCCCTGAGTTAAGTCCCCAGTACCACAAAAATAAAAATAAAAATAAAATAAAAACTTATGGAATTAAGAAAAGAAGTACTAAGAGGGAAGTGTATAGCGATCAATGCCTACACTAAAAAAAGAAAGATTTCAAATTAACTGCATAATTGTACATCTCAAGGATCTAGAAAAAGGAGAAAAAAAAGTCCACACACTTCTAAGAACTGATTTCTAATTATGCTAATCTGGTAATTCAAGCTGCTACCTGTTTGGATCTTTTTTTTTCTATCTTTTGGCATTGAACCGAGAGACATTCTACTACCAAGCTAACCCTTTTATTCTCTATTTTGAAACAGGGTACTGGGAAGTTGTTGAGAGTTTCGTTAAGTTGCGGAGGCTGACCTTGAACCTATGATCCTCCTGACTCAGCCTCCAAAGTACAGGGATTACAGGTGTGTGCTACCACACCCCTCTATGCCAGATTCACTTCTAATTGCTTGTTATCCCCAGTACACTGTCTGTTGTCCATTCTAGCTAGGGGTCCCCCCCCTTACCACCAGTACCTGGTTTTGCAGACAAGGGTTCTCCCAGGGCTGCCCCAGGAGTCAGGCCTGATAAGGAGCTGTTGCAGCTGCCCCTGCTCTGTGGCATCTGCTCCTCCACACCTGGCATCTGCTCAGGGCCGTGCCTGGCAGGGACTGGTCCAAGGTGACCCCCACCCCACCATTCCCTGGGAGGTGACATCCATGCAGACAATGCTGCAGGGAACCTGTGTTTCACACACAGGGGTGATGGCTCAGTGCTGATGCTGGGCCCAGGCAGTGAGCTGACTTGTCCCAGTACACATGCCTAGCAGGCACCAGGCCCTGGGGGTCCATCCTCAGACCTGCAAAAACAAAACACAACAGCAGCATAACAAAGTAATGAACAAACTGGTAAAGATAAATATATATAACCAAGAGTGGTGGTGCACACCTGTAATCCCAGTACTTGGGAGGCTGAGACAGGAAGATCACAGGTTTGAGGCCAACCTCAACAAAGTAGTGAGATTGTCAACAACTAGCAAAAACCTGTTTCAAAAACAAAAAATAATAAAAAATGGCTGGCATATAGGTTGGATATGGAATGCTCCTGGGTTCAATCTCCAGTACCACAAACAGACACACACATGCACACACACACACACACATAAATATAATAACACACACGTCATATTGTATCCTGCAAACACAAGGTAGGGGAGCACAGCTTCCTACCCCTCCTGGACACCTGACCCCACGTCCACTCACACGGAGCAGGAACCTCCTCCTCTGAGACCCCTTGAAGATCCAAGACTCCAGGGGTCTCAGCTTTGACCTTTGAGATTGATCTTTCTCCACTCGGGAACTGTCGTTTCTCTTCTGCTCCTGACCATGATGATGTAGATTTCAGACATTTGGACTATTGATAAAAGCTAAGAACAGAAAGGGTGTGTGTGTGTGTGTGTGTGTGTGTGTGTGTGTGTGTGTGTGTGTAACTGGGATAGAACCCAGGATCTTTCTAGTACTGAACTAACCTCCCAGCCCTATTTTATTTTTAATTTTGAAACAGGGTCTCACTAAGTTGTAGAGGGCCTTACTAAGTTGCTGGGACTGGCCTCACATCTGTGATCCTCCTGTCTTAGCCTCCCAACTACTGGGATTACAGGTATGTACCATCAAGTCCAGCTAATGTTTTTTTTATTTTGAGGGAGAATCTCACTAAGTTCCAGAGGCTGGCCATGAGACTGCGATCTTCTTGTCTCTGCCTCCCAAGTACTGGGGTACAGGCAAGTGGCAGCCTGCCCAGCTGCAGGGACCTTCAGAGACACACACATTGTCCAACTCCGTGAGCCTCTCACATCCTCAAATCATCTTTACACTGGTCTGGAAATTAACCATGTATGAACCTCCCCATGTCTCAGGCACCACTGACCCACGACTCTGAGGACTGAGGTGCAGGACAACAGCCTCCAAACGAGGAAGCTGAGGCTCAGAGACTAGATGATGATGCTGAAGACAATGCAGGCCATGGATGAGGAGTTGGCATTCAATAGAAGGCAGCCCCCAGTGCAAAGAGGAGACCCTTGTCCAAGGAAACAGGCCAGCACAAGGCCTGAATGGCTCAGAAGTCTGTTCCCGGAGAGGGGGTCGGGTAATTGCTGAGAAGAGAAAAAGGAAGTGCATGCAGTGTACTATTCAGCAGAGAAAACCCACACCCAGAGCCAAGACAGGAGCTGAGTTTCCATGCTACCTCCCTGCACCTGTCCCTGTGCTCGCCCAGGAGGAGCTCCAGGTGAGCTGCACGTCAGGTGCTCAGTGTCTCTGCTGCTCTGTGTCCACCTGCAGCAGGAACCTGCATCTTCCCCGCAGCATCTCCAGGGCAGGGCTAACGACTGGCCATGGCGGGGACCCCACAGTGCTGTGCAGATGGACAGGCTGGAGGAGGGAAGGGACCCATGGGGAGGCTCTGAGAGGAAGGAGCAGGTGTATTTGCTACGTCTGGTCCTCAGTGAGGACAGTCAAGGCAGATAGAGGATGGGGTGGAGGAACCATGTTCCATCTGAAGGGTCTACAGAGGTTGAGCCCATCACAGCTGCTGCCCTGGGGAAATGACAGGCTCCTGGGAGCAGCTCCCCTTCCTGTGGGGCGCTGATGTGACAACCACATGACTAGAAAGACAGTCTCTAAGTGGACAAAACCCTGTGTGCCTGTCCTAACAGGGGAGCACTGTGAGCTGCTCCGTCCACACACAGAGACCACTTGGAGGGGACACTATGACCCCCACCCTCACGGCCCTGCTTTGCCTAGGTGAGACCTGGAGAGGGGAGGGGACACCCTATTTGAGGGGCCTCATCGCACAGCCAAGCCCTGGTCCAGTAGGACACCCCGGACTCAGTGGCTCTAGAGAGGACAAGAACTACTCTGACCTCAGGGGCAAACCTCTCACAGAGAACTCTCTTCCAGGGCTGAGTCTGGGCCCCAGGACCCCAGTGCATGCAGGTGAGTGTGTCCCCAGTGTCCCAGGTCCCTGCTCCTCACTGGGGTGAGGGGCGACTGTGGGTGGTGGGGTGAGAACAGCATTGTGGGCTGATGCTGGGGAGGCCTGGAGGGCCCTGGGCTGAGAGCTGGGGTCTGAGGGGGAAGGTCCTGGGACCCAGCCTTGGATCTCCTTGCAGGGACCCTCCCCAAGCCCAGGATCTGGGCAGAGCCAAGTTCTGTGATCGCCCGGGGGAAGCAAGTGACCCTCTGGTGTGAGGGGACCCTGGAGGCCCAGGAGTACCGTCTGTATAAAGAGAGAGGAAGTTCATCACTCTGGGACAGACGGACCCCACTGGAGCCTGGGAACAAGGCCAAGTACTCCATCCAGGTGATGACAGATAGCTATGCAGGGAGATATCGCTGTTACTATTACATCCCTGCTCGCTGGTCAGTGCAGAGTGACCCCCTGGAACTGGTGGTGACAGGTGAGAGGACACTCATGGCCCAGCCCCAGGCTCTGCTCTCAGGAAGGGGGTCTTCTCTCAGGGGTGTCCACCTCTCACAGCCAGCCCTGGGGATAACATGGGAGGTGTGAGCCCATTTAACAAGCTGCCTCCTCCTCTCCTAGGAGCCTATGACAAACCCAGCCTCTCAGCCCTGCCTAGTCCTGTGGTGGCCTCAAGAGGAACTGTGACCCTCCAGTGTGGCTCATGGACCAGATATAACAGATTCATTCTGACTGAGGAAGGAGAACACAAGAACTCTTGGACCCTGGACGCACAACAATCCAATGGTCAGGTCCAGGCCCTGTTCCCTGTGGGCCCCGTGACCCCCAGCCACAGGCAGACATTCAGATGCTACGGCTATTACAGGAACAAACCCCAGGTGTGGTCATACCCCAGTGACCCCCTGGAGCTCCTGGTCTCAGGTAAGGAAACCCCGTCTTTCCCTCACACAATCCTGGGCACCAAGCAGGGTGAGGGTGGCTTCTCCTCAGGACAGCCCCAGGTGAGAGGAAGGATGGGGGAGCCTGGGGCTCCTGAGCCAGAGACCCAGGTGTGAGAGACAGAGAGACCTGCAGGCAGCAGGGGAGGGGCAGCTGTTTGGAGGAAGCAGTCCCGCAGCCCTGTCTCCTCTGCCCTCCAGGGGTGTCCAGGAAGCCCTCCCTCCTGAGTCAGCAGGGCCCTGTCCTGGCTCCTGGAGAGAACCTCACCCTCCAGTGTCGCTCTGACCTCAGCTATGACAGATTTGCTCTGTCCAAGGAGGAAGAACATGACCTCTTCCAGCGCCCTGGCCGGCAGCCCCAGGCTGGGCTCTCCCAGGCCGACTTCACCCTGGTTGCTGTGAGAGGCTCCCACGGAGGCCGGTACAGATGCTACGGTGGATACAACCACTCCTCTGCGTGGTCAGCCCCCAGTGAGGCCCTGGACATCCTGATCACAGGTGAGGAGCCCAGCAGGTACAGCCAGGGAACCAGAGTCTGCACAGGACCTGTTGGGGGAGGCCAAGGAGGGGATGGTCAGGTGAGGGGGTCTCAGGGAGGGAGAGGCAGTGACAGGGGAGGACAGAGTCAGAGAAAACAGAGACACTGAGGGTCCTCAGAGACAGGCCCTGGTGAGGTCTCAGCTGAGAACCAGGTGGGGCGACCCTCACCCTTCCTTCTTCTCTCTAGAACAGCTCCTTGCCACACCCTTGATCGCAGTGTATCCAGGCCCATTGCTGTCCCCAGGAGAGAACGTGACCCTGCTGTGTCGGTCAAGGAGCCCGATGGACACTTTCCTTCTATCCAAGGAGGGGGCGGCCCATCCCCCCCTGTGTGTCAGATCAGAGTCCCGAGCTCAGCAGTACCAGGCAGAATTCTCCATGGGAACTGTGACTTCAGCCCTTGGGGGGACCTACAGGTGCTATGGTTCTCTAAGCTCATCCCCCCACCTGCTGTCATGGCCCAGTGCCCCCCTGGAGCTCGTGGTCTCAGGTGAGTTCCCCCAGACCCTGTCCTCTCTGAACCCAGAGTGTCACTCTGTCCCTGTCCCCAGGACTCTGGATAGATGGAAGTGAGGGGGCCCTGGGGAGGCTCAGCCAGATGGGGATCCTCCCTGTGAGGGGCGGGGTCAGCAGAGTCCTCCCAGATATGTGCACCCCACCCCATCATTGGAATGGAGAAAGTACCCGGTGGGCAGCAGAAAGGTCACTGGGAGGCCGCAGGACAGAGGCAGGAGAGTGAGCAGAGACAGGGTCTGGGAGAACTCATCCTCCTCCCTCATCCTCCTCTGGTCTTCATTCCCAGGATCCTCTTGGGTCTCGCCCCCCTCCCCCGATTCAGAGCCCATCCCTAAACTTGATGAGGCTCAGGGAACTCTGTCCAGAGAGTCCTGTGTCCCCAGACTGCCTGGAGAGACACTCAGCCCATCTAAGTCCTAGTTACAATCTCAGCTGGGCTTGTGTCCACAGGCCTGGCATGCTGGCAGAGGCATGAGTGGGAACCCAGGTTCCCAGGTCTCAGAGGCTGGGCTGCATAGGGAGGGGTCTAAGCAGAGATAGACGCTGGGGCTCAGCCTGGGGGAGCAGCAGCTGGCTGACCTGGGGAGCAGGGAGTCCAGCCCTCACCTCCCACTACATCCCAGGAGGAACTGAAGACCCATCCCTCACCTCTCTGGACTCAGGACCTCCAACTGGTGAGTGAGGGTCTCTGGTGGGAGGTGACTGAGAGGAAGGCAAAGACCCAGCCTCGGCTCTGCACACAGCAGACGCTCAGTTAACCAGCTTCATTCCTCCTTCACGATGTCACTCCTGCCCAAGGACTTGGAGGGCACCTGAATGTTCTGATTGGGGTCTCTGTGGCCTTCGTCCTGCTGCTCATCCTCCTTCTCATCTTCCTCCTCCTGAGACACCGCCGCCAGGGCACAGGCAAGAAGGAAGGTGAGTAGGCAGAGTATGACCTGGGCCTCCGGAGGGGATGACTGAGGGTGGACACCGGGCACAGCCCAGGGAACCAGGCAGGTGGGCGCATGTCAGCTTCAAAACACTTCTGCAGACGCCAGGTATGGTGGCACAGGCCTGTGATTCCACTACTTGGGAGGCTGAAACAGGAAATTCACAGGTTCATGGCCAGTCTCAGCAGACCCTGCTTCCAAACTAAATATAAAATAGGACTGGGGGTATAGCCCAGAATTAGAAGGCTTTTGTGTTTCATCTCCAGTATCACAAAAGAGAAAGAGAAAGAGGGAGGGTGGGATATGGGAGGAAGGAGGAAGGAAGGAAGGAAGGAGAGAGGGAGGCAGGGAGGAAGGGAGGGAGGGTGGGAGGGGAGAGGGGAAGAGAGGGGAGAAGAGGAGAAGAGAGGAGACAGGAGGGGAGGGGAGGGGAGGGGGAAGAGAGCAGAGGGGAGGGGAGGGAAGAGGAAAAGAGGAGATGAGAGGAGACAAGAGGAGAGGAGGGGAGAGGAGAGGAGAGGAAGGAAGGAAGACTTCTACAGATTCACAGATCCAAAAATCTAGAACAGGACACAGTCGACCGCTGTATCATAGGAGTTTCGTGTATCTTTGAGCTTCTGTCTCATGAAACATCTGCACTCTTGCAGCCTGTCTTCAGTCCCTTCCTTCCCCTGCTGGTGTCTCTGGGGTGGGCAGTTCCAATGCCAGGGCTAAGGCTCTGTGTGTCTCATGAGGCACAGGGACAGACTGACATCCACACACCACCTGCAGGGGCCACGGACCAGCACCCAAGACCAGACGCCTGGAGAAGAGGTGATTCCCACCTGAGGACCCAGACCCCCTCCCGCCTGCATCTCTTTCTAACACCTGACACCCCTTGTCTCCCCAGCTCCAGCCCAGCTGCTGCAGCCCAGGAGGAGCACCTCTGTGAGAGGGAGAGGGGCCTGGGTGGGGGACGATGGCCCGGATCTCACAATCAGGAGGGGGGCTGGGAGAGACTGAGTGGATGGAACCCCACACTGTGCACCTGGGGACCTCGGCACCACTGCCTGGCTCTGTGTCCCCATCTGCGACAGGGCAGGGACCAGCGGGAATGGGAGATCCCAGGGGCTCTGTCCAGGAGACCCCCTTGTTCTGTCCCCACAGATGCTGCCATGAAGAACGTGCAGCCCGAGGACGGGGTGGAGCTGGACAGTCAGGTGACACCCCTGCCCCGTCCAGGGCACCAGAGCTTCTTGTCACCCGCCTAGTCCAAGGCCACTTCCCAGTCCTCCCATCACTGGGCTCTCAGGGAGTCCACAGCTGACCCCTCCCTCTGAAGCACCTGCCTCCACCTGCTGTGACCTCGCAGCCCCTCCCTCCAGGTCCCCTTGTGAGCCTCAAACTCTGGCTGGCTGGCAGAGTGTCTTGGGGTCTCTGGAGGACTCATGAATATGAGCCACCCCGTACTCCCCAGGTGTCCATGCACTAGGTCCTCCAGGGGTGCCCTGGAGCCCCCTCCAGCAGACACAGCAGGGAGCAGGGCTCCCCACCTCCCTGAGCTTGCCTGGAGGGGGAAGGGCAGGCAGGAAATCAGTGGAGTGTCAGGAGTGCAAAGTGCTGCTAAGGAAGATGGAGCTAAGAGCTGGGCTCAGAGTGTGAGGAGGAGAGGCTGGGGCTGCAGGAGGAAGCTGCCAAGGCCATGGGAAGTCCTTCCAGCAGGAAGCGACATATTCTTTTTGTTGGTTTTTTTTTTTTTTTTTTTTTTTTTTGTGGTACTGGGGATTGAACCCAGGGGCATTCTACCTCCGAGCTATACCCCTGGTCCTATTTTTTATTCTTTATTTTGAAATAGGATCTAAGTAAGTTGCAGAGGGCCTCCTAAATAGCTGAGGCTAGCCTCGAATCCTAATCATCCAGTCTCAGCCTCTCAAGTGCTGGGATTACAAGCGTGTGCCACCATGCCTGGCTCTGACTTCAGTTTTTAAAGGATCATTCTGGCCACCGAGTGGGAAAGTGGCTGGAGGAGATCCAGGTGGAATGTAGGGCACACTGTCTCTGTCTCACTGTCTCCCCTCCTGACGCAGACCCCCATGGAGCGAAGGATGCCTGGGTGAAATGCTTTAGACCCAGGAGGGAAGGGCACCCATCTTCCCCCCCATCAGAATTCCTGGCTGCAAAGGACACAGGGCAGGACAGGCAGGCAGAGGGTCAGGTGGGCCCTGTGCCCCGCCCCCAGGCTTCCCCAGCTCAAGCACAACCTTCACTCTCACTGTCTCTACTCCAGGTGGCTACATCTGAAGATGCCCAGGAAGTGACCTACGCCCAGCTGCGCAGCTGGACACTCAGACAAGGGACACCTGCGCCTCCCCCTTCCCAGGAAGAGGAGCCCCCAGCGGAGCCCAGCGTGTACGCTGCTCTGGCCTCCGCTCGCCCACGAGCTGTCCTGAAGGACACTGACCGATGACCCTCAGCCTGCTGGGATACCTGACAGAGGCCTCCAGAGATTCTGTAAATCTGGGACTTAATGTCCCGTTGTTTTGAAAATAAAGCAAGAGATTTCTTAATAATCAATGAGTGAAATGAGAAATAAACAGAAGAGAGAGCCTGTTTTAAATTGAATGAGAGCCAGGAGTGGTGACCCAACTTGTAATCCCAGTCCTTGGGAGGCTGAGACAGGAGAATTCCAGGTTCACAGCCAGCCTCAGCAACTTGTGAGGCCCTCCACAACTTAGTGAGACACTGTTTCAAAATAAAGTATAACAAATAGGGCTGGGGGTATAGCTCAGAGATAGAATGCCCCTGCAGTCCATTCCCAGTATCACAAAATAATAAATTGAATGAGAAGGTGGGGCATAGGGGTGCACACTTATAATCCTCATACTTGGGAGAGGCTGACAGGAACATCGAAGGTTTGCAGCCAGCCTCAGCAACTTAGTGAAGCCCACCAAACCTTAGTGAAACACTGTTTCAAAATAAAATAGTGCTGGGGATGTAGCACAGAGGTAAAACCCCCCTTGGTTCAATCACTAGCGCACACACACACACACACACACACACACACACACACACACACACCCCTGGTTTGAAGCCAGCCTCAGCTCTTTTTTTTTTTTTTTTTGTACTGCTGGAAATTGCACTCCGGACCATTCTACCTCTGAGATACACCCCCAACCCCACTTTGTCTTTTATTTCAAAACAGCATTTTGTAACTTGCTGAGAGACTCATTCACGAGCTGAGGCTGAGCCGGATGTGGTGACCCACGCTTGTAATCTCAGTACTTAGGATGCTGAGACCAGAGGATCCCGGTTCGTGGCCAGCCTCAGCTACTTAGTGAGGCTCTCCACAACTTCGTGAGACCTTGTTTGAAACTAAAGAATAAAAAAATGGGCTGGGAGTGTAGTTCAGAGGTAAAATGCCCCTGGGTTCAATCCCTCATACTGCAAAAAAAAAGAGCTGAGGCTGGCTTCAAACCAGGTGAATTTGTCTCCTATGTCCCAGGTCCCTGCTCCTCACTGGGATCTGGGATCACCCAGGGGAGTGCAGTGGCCAACTGGTGTGAAGGGATCCAGAGGACTCTGGAGTTCCATTTGCACAAAGAGGGAAGCCCAGAATCCTGGGCCACAGACCCCATTGCAGCACAGAAGCAAGGCCACATTCACTATGCCTCCCTCTCACATTCTGTAGTGTAGTGGTTATCAGGTCACCTAACACGATCCCATCCACGATAGAACACCGTGCAGGACTATCACTGTTACTGTCACAATTCTGCTGGTTGGGCAGAGACAGCGACCCGCTAGACCTGGGTGGTGACAGGTGAAAGGACATTAGGGGGACACAGCCATAGGCTCTGCCCTCAGGGGGGGTCTACTCTCAGGGGTGTACCCCTCTCACAGCCAGCTTTAGTGAATACCATGGGAGGTGTGAGTCCAATTAACATGCTGCCTCCTCCTCTCCTGGGATTCTACCACAAACCCAGCCTCTCAGCCCTGCCCAGCCCTGTGGTGGCCTCGGGAGGAACTGTGACTCTCCAGTGTGGCTCACAGGAGAGCCATGACACATTCTTTCTGATCCTGGAGAGAGAACACGAGCTCTCATGGACCCTGGACTCACAGCAACTACCCAGCAGTCAGGTCCAGAGGCCCTGCTCCCTGTAGCCCCGTGACTCCCAACCACAGGCGGATGTTCAGATGCCACGACCATGACAGGAGCAAATCCCTGCTGTGATCATGCCCCAGGGAACCCTGGAGCTCCTGGTCTCAGGTAAGGAAACCCCGTCTTTCCCTCACACAGTCCTGGGCACCAAGCAGGGTGACGGCGGCTTCTCCTCAGGACAGCCCCAGGTGAGAGGAAGGATGGGGGAGCCTGGAGCTCCTGAGCCAGAGACTTAGATGTGAGAGACAGAGAGACCTTCAGGCAGCAGGTAGGGGCAGCTGTTTGGAGGAACCAGCCCCTCAGCCCTGGCTCCTCTGTCCTCCAGGGGTGTCCAGGAAGCCCTCCCTCCTGAGCCAGCAGGGCCCTGTCCTGGCTCCTAGAGAGAACCTCACCCTCCAGTGTCGCTCTGACCTCGGCTATGACAGATTCGCTGTGGTCAAGGAGGGAGGACTTGACCTCTGTCCTCTCTGAGTCTAATGGGTCACTCTGTCCCTCTCTCCAGGGCAGCTCTGGTTGGGACAGAGTAAGGGTTCCATAGGAAGGTCACCCAGAGGGAGATTTACTCTGACATGGGAGGATGCCAGCAGGGCTGTCTCAGACATGTGAACCCCACCCCATCACTGGAATCTAGATGGGGCCAGGTGGGCAGCAGGAAGGTCCTGGGGAGGTCACAGGGGAGAAGCAGGAGAGTGAGCCAAGATGGGGTCGCCAGGTGACCCAGCCCCTTATCCATCCTTCTTTTCTCTTTTCCAGGATCTTCTAGGCTCCCCATCCTGATTAGCTTGCCTGGTCCTGTGTCCAGGCTGAGCAGAGAGCACACAGCGGTAGAGTTTCTGGACTCAGAGACCATCGTTCTCACTGATCCTCAGCTCTTGGGGCTCAGCTAAACTTTGCTCTAATGTAACCCAGACACAAGTTCTGATGTCACAGAGCACAGAGAGGCTGAGGCTCCACTGAGGAGCCCAAAGGGCCCTGCCACAGCAGGGATAGGCTCCTGAAGGATTTGGGTCAAGTTATGTCATGAGAAGAGGACACCAGGATGTGGATCCAGGGCAAAGGCTGGGGGTATTTTGCTTTTTGTTGTTTTGTTTTGTTTTACTTTTTTCCCTTTTTTTTTTTTTTTATTATTACTCAATGAAGTTTCATTTTTTCTTCAGCTTTCTAACTGTGCTTTTGCTTACAACAATATGTCAAGTGCTGGGCCACTCTGAGTGCCTCTAGATGCTGCCCCTGGAGAGGAAAAAGGCCAGGTCTCTTCAACGCTTCACACTTTCTGCTCCTTGTCTTTGGTTCTCAGGAGCATCTGAGACCATCAGCCCATCACAAACAGCTGAGACCCGAGAGGGGACTAAGGAGACTGCTCAGTAATGGGCTGGACACGTTGAGTCCTGTCCAGGGAGCCTGGTGTCCAGAGTGGACAGGCAGGAATGCTGGGGAATATGGTCTGCCCTGACCCCTGACCTGTGTGTCCACAATTCGCAGCCCCCAGCCCCAGGATTACACTATGGAGAATCTCATCCAGATGGATGTGGCTGGCTTGGTCCTGGTGGTCCTCAGGATTCTGCTGTTTCAGGCTCTGCACAGCCAGAGAAGGACCCAAGATGGGGCCAGGAGGTGAACAGGAAAGAAAACATGGCACCGTTCAGATTCTTGATAAGAATCTGATAACTCAGGGGGTCCTGGAAGAAAACCCAGGGCTTTCGTGGGGGGAGTATCTGCTGGAAATGTTGAGGGGTGACAGGGTTTGAATATGGGGAGATGTCTGTGGTGGTTTGTGTAGAGAAAGCTTCTTTATTAAATTGTTCTTGACTGGTCTTCTTCTTTTCTTACTCTTAAGTACCTCTAACTTCCTCATTCCCTCTTGTAGTTGCATGCACATTTCCTGCTGTTTGTAATTACCGCATTCCCTAATGAATGCTATCAATCCTCTACTCCTTCAGCTGAACAAGGAATCTGGTTTCAGTAACAGAAGAGATGGGCAAAAATCAGAATCCACCCTGAAGCCACTAAACCCAACAGAGTGCACTGAGACCCCTTGCTGCGACCTCCACTTCCATCCTCAGAAAGGGCAGTTGTAGGGAGGAGAGGCCAGGGGTACAGCTTGGCTCTGGGGAATGTAGGGATTCCTGTTCACACAAAACAGATCCTCTGGTCTCTAGGCACAGGGAAAGACACACTGGTCCCTGGGACAGAGCTGGCCCAGCCCTGCGCTGCTCTCATATTATTTCAAGCTCTACTGGACACTGCTTGCTCCGTAGTCCCACCACTGCTCCAGGTTGCTGCTCCAGGCAGCTCCCTGAAAACTATTCCATGGTTCCTGCCATGGAAATCTGCTGCTCAAGGCAGCTTCCTGACAAAAGCCTTTCTAGCATGAAAACGACACAAAGTTTGACATGATTTGGAGATAAATATATTTAATAATTGGGGGTGTCGGGGAGGAGATAGATGACAATCCTCCTGGCCATCTGTAACCAGCACCTCACTTTAGAAACTTTAGACAAGGCACCATAAAAGTTAATCAAACACACGAGCTAGCAATTGCCATGAGTTATGATAAAGAAGGTCAACGAGGCAGACACATGACAAGCTTGGAGGAAGGAGGGATTAAACATCACTGTGTGGAGACAACATCAAAGACCACACCACAGAGATTACACCAGGTCCCTTGGAACTAGTCTGCTGGTGGACAAATCCCACTCAGCCAAATACCATGGATTCAAACAGAGCCCGCCCAAGATGATAATCTCAGTGTGCGTTCTAAGATGGCCCTCAACATCATATTGGCTCTTTGAGTTACACAACAGTTAGCACTTCTGGAACTTTTTGCACAGATTGCAAAATGAAGAAAGGGGCTGGTCAGGTTTGGGGACTTGGGGAGAGTGCTAGGGATTGGACATGTCACGTGCCAGGACGCACTGTCTCCAACAAGCCGTCAACAAATGGACGCGCTGGGATTTGCTCGTGGATCTCAGGGAGGGTCCAGCATACTGAGCCGTCACGGGAGGCAGTGGTCTTTGACTCATGGGGCTTCCCTCTGTGCTCTCACTGGTCACTTGTGTTTAAGGGAGCAGGACAGCATCAAGTATGTGAGCCAAGACCGTGAAGAGGAACAAGGGAAGGTGTTCACTCTCTTAGGCTGACCAGGGGGTTTTGCTGGGGACCAAGATGGACGCTATGAACCCAGGCACATGCCAAAGGCTTGGTCATCAGCCTGTGTCCCTGGGAGCAAGTGGTGGGTCCTTAGGAGGGAGGGAAGTCACCATGGCATGCCCTTGAAGGGATGAGGGACCCTGGCTGAACTCTGTCTTCATTTCCCGTCGGTGATGAGGTGAGAACTTGTCTCCTCCACCTGCATCCGCCATGGTGAGCTGCCTCAACACAGGCCAGGAAGCAACTGGGCCAAGCTGCCCACACTGCAACTTCTGAAATTCTCAGCCAAATTCACTGTTCTTACTTCAAATGGATTGATTTGAACTATTCTGTCAAGGATGGAAGGCTCCTAACAACTCCAAGAGGAACACACAGCTCTTGGACATCAGCAAGCTCCTCCCCAGCACAGGGTGGTCCCAAGGAGCAGAGCTCCACACAGGAGGGACGAGGGTCTGGCCCAGGGCCACAGCTGGAAGTTCTCTGCTTTCTGATCTTTCATCCTTCACTTGATAATTTGGTGACTATTCCTTCATGCAAGAGGTAGAAAACATTCATGGCTCCCAGGGATCTTGGGGAAATTGCTGTGTTCCAGGCTGTGGAGAAGTCCTGTAGCCCTCCTGCTAGGATCCACAACAGGAGGCAGGATGAGAGAAGTGTTAGCTCAGGCCAGACAGAGGCCCCAAGGAGCTGCAGGTGAGTCCTCACCAGGATTCCACATCCTGCCTCAGCCCCAGCCCCTGAGATCTCAGGACAGAGAACAGCGACCTGGGCTCACGGTGGTCTATGGGGAGGGGCCAAGGGCTGAGCTGGGATCTAAGGAGGGAATGTCCTGGGACCCTGCCTCGGATCTCCTTGCAGAGACCCTCCTCAAGCCCACCCTCTTGGCTGAGTCAAGACCTTTGATCACCCTGGGGAGGCCAGTGACCATGTGGTGTGCAGGGATATTAGGGAACAAGAAATACTGTCTGAATAAGGAAGGAAGTTCAATGCCATTATGCAAAGAGACCCTACTGAGCCGGGCATGGTGGCACATGCTTGTAATCCCAGCATTTGGGAGGCTGAGACCAGAGGATCCAGGTTCGTGGCCAGCCTCAGGTACCTAGTGAAGCACTCCACAACTTAGTGAGACCCGGTTTCAAAATAAAGAATAAAAAAAAATAGGGATGGGGGTATAGCTCGGAGGTGGAATGCCCCTGAGTTCAATCCCCAGAACCGCAAAATAAAATAAAATAAAAGAGAGAGACCTGACTGGAGCCCAGGAACCAGGCCAACTTCTTCATCATCTCCGTGACAGAACAGCATGCAGGGCAATATCACTGTTACTATTACAGCCCTGCTGGCTGGTCAGAGCACTGTGACCTCCTGAAGCTAGTGGTGACAGATGAGAGGACAATCAGGAGTCCCAGATCCCAAGGATGGGGGTCTGCTCTCAGGGGTGCCCCCTCTCACAGCCAGCCCTGAGGGGTGATGTGGGAGGTGTGAGACGATTTAACATGCTGCCCCCTCCTCTCCTAGGATTCTATAGCAAACCCAGCCTCTCAGCCCTGCCCAGCCCTGTGTGGCCTCAGGAGGGACTGTGACCCTCCAGTGTGTCTCAAGGCAGAGATATGACAGGTTCATCCTGAATGAGGGAGAAGAACACAAGCTCTCCTGAATTCTGGACTCACAGCCACACCCCATGGGCAGGTCCAGGCCCTGTTCCATGTGAGTCCCATGACCCCCGGGCTCAGGAGGACGTTCAGATGCTACAGCTATTACTGGAAGAACCCCCAGCTGTGGTCATTGTCCAGTGACTCCTGAAGCTCCTGGTCTCAGGTGAGGAAGCCAGATCTTTCCACTAACACTGTTCAGAGCCCCAGGCACACTATCATGAGTTGTGCTCCCAGAGGACCCCAGGTAGGGGGTGGCTGAGGGAGCTGGTGGTCTCTGGTGAGGGGTCCTGACCCTGTCCTCTATGAATGGTCACTCAGGGCCTTGTTTCTAATTCAACTTGCTACCTGCCTGAATATTTCTTTTTCATCCTTCTGTACTAGGGATTGAATCCAGGGGCATTTTTTTTTTTTTTTTTTTTTTTTTTTTTTTTTTTTTTTTTTTTTTTTTTTTTTTTTTTTTTTTTTTTTTTTTTTTTTTTTTTTGCGGTACTGGGGATTGAACTCAGGGGCGTTCTACCTCCGAGCTACACCCCCAGCCCTATTTTTTATTCTTTATTTTGAAACCGGGTCTCACTAAGTTGCGGAGTGCCTCACTAGGTAGCTGAGGCTGGCCGCGAACCTGGATCCTCCGGTCTCAGCCTCCCGAATGCTGGGATTACAAGTGTGCGCCACCACGCCCGGCTTCCAGGGGCATTTTACCACCAAGATATACCCCCAGGCCCTTTTATTTTTCTATTTTGAAGGAAAGTTCCACTAAGTTACTGAGGCTGGCCTCAAGGCTTGCCATGAGCCTGTTATCCTCCTGTCTTCGTCTCCCAAGTACTTAGATTACAGGCAAGTGGCATCGTGCCCAGCTACAAAGACCTTGTGGTCACGTATATTGTCCAACACCATGAGCCTCTTACATCCCAAAACCATGTTTTCTGGGGTCAAGATATTAACCATGGCTGAGTCTCCCCATGTCTCAGGCACCACTGACCCACGACTCTGAGGACCGAGGTGCAGGACAACAGCCTCCTAACGAGGAAGCCGAGGCTCAGAGACTAGATGCTGATGTTGAAGACAATGCAGGTCGTGGATGAAGAGCTGGCATTACATAGAAGGCAGCCCACCCAATCAGGAGAGCCTGGCCAAGGAAACAGGGCCAGCCATGAGGCCAGAATGGCTCAGAATTCTGTTCCCAGAGAGCAGGGCGAGATCCTTGCTGAGAAGAGAAATAAGAAGTGCATGCAGGGGACTGTTCAGCAGAGCGAACCCACACCCGGAGCCAGGGTGGGAGCCGAGTTCCCATCCTACCTCCCTGCACCTGCCCCTGTGCTCGCCCAGGAGGAGCTCCAGGTGATCTGCACGTCAGGTGCTCAGTGTCTCTGCTGCTCTGCGTCCACCTGCAGCAGGAACCTGCATCTTCCCCGCAGCATGTCCAGGGCGAGGCTCAAGAGTGGCCATCGAGGGGACCCCACAGTGCTGTGCAGATGGACAGGCTGGAGGAGGGAAGGGACCCACGAGGAGGCTCTGAGAGGAAGGACCAACCTTTGGTCCCCTCATCTGGAAAGGGCCACTCAGAATGCACCAGGTTTATTTGCTACTATGTCCTGGCCCTCAGTGAATACTGACATTCGGATAGAGTGTGGAATGGGAGGAACCACAATCCACCTGAAGTGTCTGCAGGGAGGTTGAGCCCATCACAGCCGCCATCCTGGGGAAATGAGAGGCTCCTGGGGAGCAGTTCCCCTTCCTGTGGGGCTGCTGATGTGACAGCTGCATGACTAGGAGGACACAACCTCCAAGTGGCCACACCCAGTGTGTCTGTCCTTCCGGGCGGGCACCGTGGGCTGCTCCATCTGAACACAGAGACCACCGGGAGGGGACGCCATGACCACCATTCTCACAGCTCTGCTCTGCCTTGGTGAGACCTGGAGAGGGGAGGGGACACCCTGTTTGGGAGGACCACCCCACAGCCAAGCCCTGGTCCAGCTGGACACTTCAGGCTCAGTGGCTCCAGGGAGGACAGGAGCTGCCCAAGCCTTGGGGCAAACGTCTCACAGGGAACTCTCTTTCAGGACTAATTCTGGGCCCCAGGACCCCAGTGCATGCAGGTGAGTGTGTCCCCAGTGTCCCAGGTCCCTGCTTCTCACTGGGGTGAGGGGCAACTGTGGGCGGTGGGGTGAGAACAGCAGTGTGGGCTGATGCTGGGGAGGCCTGGAGGGCCCTGGACTGAGAGCTGGGTTCTGAGGGGAAGGTCCTGGGCCCAGCTTTGGATCTCCTTGCAGGGACCCTCCCCAAGCCCAGGATCTGGGCTGAGCCAAGTTCTGTGATCGCCTGGGGGAAGCAAGTGACCATCTGGTGTGAGGGGACCCTGGAGGCCCAGGAGTACCGTCTGGATAAAGAGGGAAGCTCATCACCCTGGGACAGATGGACCCCACTGGAGCCCAGGAACAAGGCCAAGTTCTCTATCCAATTGATGACAGATCAATATGCAGGGCGATATCGCTGTTACTATTACAGCCCTGCTGGCTGGTCAGAGCGCAGTGACACCCTGGAGCTGGTGGTGACAGGTGAGAGGACATTCAGGGCCCAGCCCCAGGCTCTGTGTTTAGCAAGTGTGTCTGCTCTCAGAGGTGTCCCCCCTCTCACAGCCCGTCCTGGGGATAACGGGAGGTGTGAGCCCATTTAACACGCTGCCTCCTCCTCTCCTAGGAATCTATGGCAGACCCAGCCTCTCAGCCCTGCCCAGCCCTGTGGCCTCAGGAGGGAATGTGACCCTTCAGTGTGACTCACAGCAAGGATTTGGCAGGTTCATTCTGACTGAGGAAGGAGAACACAAGCTATCCTGGACCCAAGACTCACAGCCACAACCCAGTGGTGGTGGTCAGGCCCTATTCCCTGTGGGCCCCGTGACCCCCAGCCACAGGTGGATGTTCAGATGCTACGGCTATTACAGGAACAATACCCAGCTGTGGTCGGAACCCAGTGACACCCTCGAGGTCTTGCTCCCAGGTGAGGAGGCCCCAAACTTTCCCTTGGGTGACTTAGGATCTGACCATGTTCCAGGGGGAGGCCTGGCTGTCCCATGGGGTGAGGGGAACCAGGACTCCTGAGTCCATTGAGGCTGAGAGTGGGAGGCCATGAGACCAGAGGTCAAAATGTGGAGATGGTGAACGCAAAGCCTGAGGGTCCAGAACAGAGACGGGTCTTCACGTGGCTCCTAGGCTCTTCTGCTCCTCAGGGACCTGCGTCTGTGTCATCTGCAAGGGTGATCTTCACAGTGCCACTGTTCAGAACAGACCCGCCTCCCTCTGCTACTTCCTTGCAGGGACCCTCCCCAAGCCCACCCTCTGGGCTGAGCCAGGCTCCGTGGTCACCCTGTGGAGCACAGTGACCATCTGGTGTGAGGGGACCCTGGAGGCCCAGGAGTACCATCTGTCTGAAGAGGGAAGCCCATCACCCCGGGAAACACAGACCCCCCTGCAGCCCGGGAACAAGGCCAAGTTCTCCATCACGTTCATGAAAGATCACCATGCAGGACGATATCACTGTTACTATCACAGCCCTGCTGGCTGGTCAGAGCCCAGTGACCTCCTGGAGCTGGTGGTGACAGGTGAGAGGACATTCAGGACCCCATCGCAGGATCTGCTCTCAGGGGTGTCCCCCTCTCACTGCCATCCCTGGGGATAACTGGGAGGTGTGAGCCCATTTAACCTGCTGCCTCCTCCTCTCCTAGGATTCTACAGCAAACCCAGCCTCTCAGTCCTGCCCAGCCCTGTGGTGGCCTCAGGAGGGAATGTGACTCTCCAGTGTGGCTCATCGATCAGATATAACAGGTTCATTCTAACTGAGGAAGGAGAACACAAGAACTCTTGGACCCTGGACTCACAGCAACAACCCAACAGTCAGGTCCAGGCCCTGTTTCCTGTGGGCCCCGTGACCCCCGGCCACAGGCAGACGTTCAGATGCTACGGCTATTACAGGAACAAACCCCAGGTGTGGTCAGACTCCAGTGACCCCTTGGAGCTCCTGGTCTCAGGTAAGGAAACCCCGTCTTTCCCTCACACAATCCTGGGCACCAAGCAGGGTGAGGGCGGCTTCTCCTCAGGACAGCCCCAGGTGAGAGGAAGGATGAGACCCAGGTGTGAGAGAGACCTGCAGGCAGCAGGGAGGGGCAGGTGTTTGGAGGAAGCAGCCCCTCAGCCCTGGCTCCTCTGTCCTCCAGGGGTGTCCAGGAAGCCCTCCCTCCTGACCCAGCAGGGCCCTGTCCTGGCTCCTGGAGAGAACCTCAGCCTCCAGTGTCGTTCTGACCTCAGCTATGACAGATTCGCTGTGTTCAAGGAGAGGGAATGTGACCTCCTCCAGGGCCCTGGCTGGCAGCCCCAGGCTGGGCTCTCACAGACCGACTTCTTTCTGGCCCCTATGAGCCCATCCCTAAACTTGATGAGGCTCAAGGACCTCTGTCCAGAGAAGCCTGTGTCCCAGACTTCCTGGAGAGCCCATCAAAGTGCTGGTTACAATCTCAGCTGGGCTTGAGTCCACTGGCCTGGCATTCAGGCAGAGACATGAAAGGGAACCCAGGTTTCCAGGTCTCAGAGGCTGGGCTGCATAGGGAGGGGTACAAGCACAGGGAGATGGGGGTGCTAGCTGGGGGAGCAGCAGCTGGCTGACCTGGGGAGCAGGGAGCAGAGCCCTCATCTCTCACTCCACCCCAGGATGACCTGATGACCCACTCCTCACCCCTCTGAACTCAGGACCTCCAAGTGGTGAATGAGGGGCTGTGGTGGGAGGTGGGACAGGGGAATCAAATAAAAAATTGGACTGGTGGTATAGCTCGGGGTTAGAATGCCCCTGTGTTCAATCCCTAGTACCACAAAAATAAAGAAATAAATAAATCCCCCAAAATCCAAAACAGTTAATGGTGTGTAGGACCCTGTGGACCCACACTCTCAGCTCCATTTTTTATTCTTTATTTTGAAAAAGGGTCTCACTAAGTTGTAAAGGCCTCACAAGTTGCTGAAGCTGGCTGAGAACCTGCAATCCTCCTGTCTCAGCCTCCCAAGAAATGGGATTACAAGAGGACACCACCATGCCCGGCTACATTTGCCTCTTACTATTCTCTCCAATTGACTCACTTACACTTGCCAAAACCACAGTTGAATTACTGACTGTCCAAATCTTGGTCCTGTCTGCTGCCTGCTCCAGTCCAAGCTGAGTCCAGGGAGGATCTGTCCACCTTGTCTGTGGCTACGGGCTTCCTGGCACTGTGTCTCATATGAAGAATGGTTGAGAGACACTGACTGCCTGGCTGATGGGAGGAAGTCTACACTGCAGAAGCGTGGACAGGGCATGCCCTGCCTCAGGTCACACAGCCTCTAGAATTAGGCTGCAATTGGGGTGTCCCCCCCAAGACCCAGCACACTCCAGCCATGACTGGAATTGGACCCAATGAGGATGAGATGGGCCAAGCAAGCAGAGCACAGGATCAACTGGGGCTCAGATGGTCTGAAAGGTCCCAGGGCCTGCTGTCTCCTCAGTCCTGTCCTTCAGGCACAGCCTGGCCAGGCCCCAGGAGAGGACTGCTCCCTTTCCTATGAGGGTGCTGATGATGAACCTGACCTTCAACACAGAGCTCAGAGGTGTCACCTGCCATCTGCCCTGCCAGTCTCTCAGTGGGCATCCTTCCTCTGCACTACTGGATTTTTCTACCCAGAGTGGTAGCACCCTGCTTTTGGGGGAGTACTAGAGGATTAACCTTTGCTCCAATGTGGTAAAAACATAAGTTCTGATCTCACAGAGCACAGAGAGGCTGAGGATCCACTGAGGAGACAGAGGGACCTGTCACAGCAGGCACAGGCTCCTGCAGGGTCTGCATAAAGTTGTGTCATGAGAATAGGACATGAGGATAAGGAGCCAGGGCAAAGGCTGCGGTTTCCATAATGCTTCACACTTCCTCCTCCTGGTCCTTGGTTCTCAAGAGCATCTGAGACCATGAGCCCATCACAAACAGCTCTGACCTGATAGAAGGGACTAAGGAGACTCCTCAGTGATGGGCTGGACACAGAGTGAAGTCCTGTCCAGGGAGGCAGGTGCCCTGGGTGGACATGCAGAGATCCTGGGGGGATTTGGGTCTGCCCTGACCTCTGACCTCTGTGTCCACAATTCGCAGCCCTACAGCACCAGGATTACACAGTGGAGAATCTCATCCGGATGGTCATGGCTGGCTTGATTCTGGTGGTCCTCGGGATTCTGCTATTTCAGTCTCTGCACAGCCAGAGAAGGACCTGTGATGGGGCCAGGAGGAGGAGAGGAGAGAAAACAGCACCACTCATAGCCTTGAGATGAATTTGATAATGCATGAGGTCCTGGGAGAAGCCTGGGGCATCTGTGGGGAACTGTGTTCTGAGGATGTCCAGGGGCAAGGCTCTGGTTGCTGCTGAGCCACCCTGCTGCACTGTGGTGCTATCCCTCAGTCCTGCTTGGACCCCTGCTTACTGTCATCTCTTCTCTTCTCACCTCCATGACCTGAGTCCATCCCAGGGGCCAGGCTGGGGTCCTGACTCTGTGCAGCTCATGCTCAGCTCCACCACCATCATGGAACACTGCTTCATCTTAGTGAGCACATTCCACAGGAGTGGAGAGGGTGTGTCCTGTCTCCTTCCTCATCATCCTGGGAAAGTTTCTGGCTTCTCACAATAAATATGCTGTTCTGCTGAGGCTTTTTTTTTTGTATATATTTTTAATCAGGATGAGGGCATTATCTCTCTTTTTTATACTTTTATTGGCACATTGTAATTATACCTCATACTGAGATTCAAAGTTATGCATTAATGCATGCATATATCACTTGGTATACTTTTTTTTGTTACTGGTACTGGGGATCAAACTCAGGGCATTCTACCTCTGAGCCACACACTCAGCCCTTTTATTTTGAAACAGGGCCTGGCTAAGTTGCTTAGGTTGGCCTTGAACCTGCCATCCTCCTGCCTCAGCCTCCCAAATGCTGGGATAACAGGCATGCGCCACCACGCATAGCTGAGGGAATTCTCTAGACCTTACTTACAGAAGGATTTTTTGAAGAATGGATATAAGACATGATATTGATAAGATTTTTTTCATGTAGTTTTTCTGTTTGACCCTGGTGCTGTGATGGATGACAGTAATTGCTTCTTGAGCATAGAGCTGGCTCTGCACACTTGGGATGAATCCCACCTGGTCACAGTGGAATTATGTCTATACCTTGTCAGATTCCATTTGCTAATGCAGTCATGGATCACTTGACCACAGAGAATGTTCTGAGAAATAAACGGGTCTGCAATTATATGACTGAGCAAACATCACAGAGCGTACTTACACAAAGCAAGGTGGCTAGGTGTCACCAGGAGGAATAGTCTTGTGGGAACCCTGTCGTCAGTGTGGGCTGTCATAGGTGTGCGCTGTCATCGACTGCGATGTTATTATGTGGACAGGACTCTATTTTGATGAATGTGCTGTATCTGTGTTCATGAGAGACCCTGGTCTGTAGTTTCATTGTCTTGCAATGTCTACGTGTGGTTTTGGTGTTAAGATTATGCTTGTCTGATAGAATGAGTTGGGAGGTGTTCCCTCTGATTCCACCCTCTGGAGTGAGCTGTAGAGGACTGGATAACTCGCCTCTTATTTGTTAACAGAATTCATCAGTTGGACCCACTGGGCTCTTCCTATCTTTATGTAGATTGAGTTTCTGATTAATGTAATTTTCCTTCCCTCTGAGGACCTTAGTTTAACATTTCTTTCAAGTTAGGTCTACTGCCAACAAATTCTTTCCATTGTTGTTTATGTGATAAAGTCTTTCTCCTTCACTGTAGAGAATAAGTGTGCAGGGTTTGGAGTTCTAGGTTCTCCAAACTTCTTGCTTCTGTGGTACCTGAGGGGTCACACCCACTTCTCCTGTGTATCCTCCTGCAGGTAAGCTAGGTTTCCCTCTGTCTCCTTTCAAGATTTCCTCAGTTTCATTTTCTGCAGCATGAGATCACACACCCTGCTGACTAGATCCTGGCAGCGTCCTGGGTGGTGTCTCTGGGCTTCCTGGGTCTGTGTATTGGTGTCTGACCTTAACTTTTTTTTTTTTTTTTTTAATTTTTTTATTG
>PVLC010012906.1:0-43050 GCA_004027655.1 Graphiurus murinus
AAAAAAAAATCATCTGTAACTCTTGAACTAGTGAAATCCTCATATGTAAACCTTTTCCGATTAGGGTAGAACAATTCAACTCTAGGCTACTTACAATAGCTACGATGACATAGAACACAAATAAAAATAAAAGGATGATCAAAGACTTATCTGGCAAAAACAAAATAATAGAAAGCAGACCTGGCGGAGTCAATGGCAAAGCCCATTTTCATAAGGAAGCCACAACTTTAAACATGCACATTACTAAGAGAGAATTAACAATAAAATAAATTAACTAATAATAAAAGAAAAATAAAATATGGTATAAAAGGAAATTTTAATGGATTAAAATCAGGAAAAATAGAATTAATGAACCAATGGATTACTGGCAATAAAATGAAAGTAGATAGGTTTCTAGAAAATTTGATTAAGAAAAAGGAGAAAAATAGTGTTAGAAAGAGAAAGGGTATGAAAACAAATAGAGTAAAATGTGCAAGAGATTATAATAAGACCCCATGTAATGCTAATAAATGTGCAAAACTTGTGAAAGGGATGATGTTCATGAAAGATATAAATTAGCAATAGCAACTTATAAAAATTAGAAAAATCTAAATTGAATAACAACCATAGACGTAATGAAAAACGTTTCAAAAAATTACTCCAAATTCTCCAGGGGTTGTTTTACTGGTGAATTATTTGAAACTTTAAAGGAACTAGTAAACCCAATTCTATATAATTTGTTCCAGAACACAGAAAAAAATATGGAAGGCAATCAAACCTATTTTATGAATCCAGGATAATTCTGACATCAAAATCTGACAAACATTATACAAAAAAACCCCCAAAAAACTAGAGACAGATCTCTCTTATGAATATAGATTCACAAATAAATCAATATTTGAAAATGTATGTGCCTGGCATTTATTACACATCTAATAAATTCCTCCTACATCACTAAAAGAAACAAAGGAATTGAGAATTAATTTCTTCAACTTCCTGGCCTAACATATACACATTTAATTCACACTGGAACCCATCCTTGCCTCATTTCTGTTTCAAAGAGAAAAAAAAAATGTGTGTGTGTGTGTGTGTGTGTGTGTGTGTGTGTGTGTGTGTGTGTGTTTTCTTTGCTCATAAATAAAAGCTTCTGAGTATGTTCTGGACTCCTCCTACAGGCAACTAAGGTTTGTCAATAACTGCTTTTTCAGTTATTTATGGCCTCGCAATCTCTGTTAACTATTTTCTTTCAGTTCTTACAGAATATATGTCAAGAGTTTTACATTTGCCTTCATTCATAACTAATTTAATGAGCATTTACAGATGTTAGATGAACTTGAGAATCATAACCAGGTAAAATGCATTCTTTGCCTTTAAGGATCTTTCCATCTAGTGAGGAACTAGCTAATCAGAAGTTGGCAAGGCAATAGGATGAGCGCTCAAATGTGGCCATGCCTAGGTATCGTTGGAGCTCAAGGGAGAGGGGTCTGGGAATGCTTTCTCTCCAGTCAGTGTTATCTTTATATCATTTCCTGCATTTTTTTTTTCTTGTCCTGGGAATTGAACTGAGGGCATTCTATTTCTGAGCTATTTGTCCCCTACCCCCCCCCCACACACACACACACCTTGTTTTGAAACAAGGTCTGCCTAGGTTGATGAGAGTCTCTCTAAACTGGCTGAGGTTGACTGTGAATCTGCAATCCTCCTGTCTCAGCTTACCAAATACTGGGATTACAGGCATGTACCACTATGCCCAGCTTCTTCACAGTTTCTTTTCTTTTTTTTTTTTTTTAAAGAGTAGTTTCCATTTGTTATCTCAAACTCTTTACTTCCCATTAATTTCTCTTCTCACTGTCCTCAGAATTTCCCTGAAACTCCCCTGCCAAGATAAAAAATATTTTTTCTATTGCAAATTCCAATGGAGACATTTGATTTCATGTAATATTTTTATTTCCTTGTAGCATTTGATACTATAGACAATTTTTCTTTGAAAGTCCCATGACTGAAAGCTATTCTACCTTTGCTGCTTCTTCTTTGGGCTTTCTTACCTATCCTTTTTTCTCCTAGTCTTCCAAACAATCATTTACCATGAATGGGCTGTGTTTCTCGGGAACACTTGCTGCTCTTATCTTCTCAGTCTACACACACTCTCCCTGAATACACATTCTTTCTCATCTAGTTCCTTGATTTCATCTGCAACCTCATGGCTGGTTCTCCAACTCCATTCAAAATATGCATCTCTTCTGAGGTCTAGATTCAAACCTCCAGGTCTCTATGTAATCTCTCCAGATGAATGCCTAACTTATATCTCAAACATATACCCCAAGTAAATTCCGTATCTTCCGCAATTTTGCTGCTCACTCTACACATTCTAGGACAATAAAAAACATAATTGTATACTGCATTGCCCAAACTATCCTTCACCAACCAACCTTGGGCATCAGGTCTTAGCATACATCAAGAGGATCTTTCAATTCTGTTTTCTCTCTTCTATGACCACTGCATCAATTTCAAACAACTAGCATTTCTTACCTGGATTATTACCAAAGCTGTTTAGTTTCCTGACCTTCTGCTTACACCTTACCACACTTAAAAAAAAAAATGCCACTAGGAATATTGTTTAAAAAACAGGTCAGCTAAGTTCTCTTCTATGTGTAAATTTCTTCAATAACACCTCATGATTTTTAGCATATCAGACAAGGCCCTCATGACATGACTCCTCTATGTCCCTCATCTCATCTATGGCTGATAGTTTTATGACTATAGTCTTTTTTCTTAGTCCACAGGAGATGTATGTTTTGACCAGAGTTCAAAACCCAATGTTCATATACATTCTCAGCTAGCCCCCACCCATTTTATTCACTCTTTCTGTAATTATGTTAATCAGTTTCTGACATAAAACTTCCATTTCCCACCCCTCTCCCTAATTACCTACAGGTTATGGCCTGTCATAATATCAAGACATAAGTTGCCCTTTAACAGTTCTGTCAATGTCTACACATGCAATAAATACCACTGTTTGAGGATACTTTGTGTAAGGCAAGGATATCCTGTGAGCCAGAATGCCACTGATACAGGGACAGACCCCTCACGTTATCATAGTGTTAAGCTCCATTCATTCCAAAGCTAACACAAAAGATGTCCCTGTTCTTATTCAAATATTACTGAGCAGTAATAAGTGTATATAGTGCTGGGGATTGAACCCAAAGGCATCGTGTCTCTGAGCTACATGCCCATCTCTATTTTATTTTTTATTTGAAGACAGGGTCACGCTAAGTTGCTGACAGCCTTGCAAAGTTGCCGAGGCTGGCTTCAAACCTGCTGTCCTCCTGTCTGAGCTTCCCAAGTACTGAGATTATAGGTATGTACCACCATGACTGGGCAGCAATTTTTAATAATTCTAGTCTTCTACATGAGAACAGACTTCCTTGTCTAGAACTGCACAGCACCTTTTCCAAACATGTTAGATTTATAATAGTAAATAAATAAATTGGTGTTTGGATTTTTTTCATCATGTTTTATGAGGGAAATTTGCTGATGTTTACATTCCCCATTCTTTCAAATCTGGGGCATGAAAGAGGCTAAATGGGTAAGTCTTTCAGGCTGATTCTAGACTGAAATGTGGTGAAATTACCAGGATAAAAATGATAACTTGTTAGGAGTGCTGAGATGGCCTTCCTAAGTGAAGGTGACACCTCCTTTGTCTCACTCTGAGCCTGTTTACATGGTGCCCTCTGTCAGCAGAAATGTTATCTTACTACAAAGCTTCCCCTGCTGCTCTGTGCAAATCACTCCTCCCCTATCCTCTTACAGCACTGCTACCATCTCCTCGCACCTTTTCTTGTTAATGTATCTGTGAACAAGAAATAGTTCCCATGCTTGGAACATTCTAGGTAGTCACAAATGTTCATTTAATCAACTAATCTAGCTCCTGGTATCTTGTCTGATTCTTTTTCCTTCTTTCCTTTTAATGATTAGACTGAACACTGGGTATTTTCTCAGGAACGAGGGCCAGCCGATGCTATTACTAAATACAACTTTTACAATTCGGTCAGGAAGTTATTCTAATTCCATCCAGAGCAACATGTTTTAGAAACATTTTATGGCATCTATTTATTTATCTGCCAACTATTTTTAAGTACTCCAGGCTCCATAGCATCTTTACCTTTTTTTGTCACAGGATCTAGATGTAACTATTGTTTTTTGTTTTGGTTTGATTTATAGCCATGACACTGGATTCGGCCCTGTGTACCGTTTTGTGTGTTTCAGCAAAGTAGCTATTTAATATATAATAGAGGAAGCCTTTGAGTTCTAAAAATTCTTGACTGTGTAAAATACTCTTGTAACCTGTAACTTATAGAATTGGTGCATATCCTAATGGTTTTTCAGTAGTTTAAGAGGTGTTTGAATTATTAGGTGAGGGAAGTCACTGTAACAGTCGAGCAAAATAACTAAATACATCTGAAGCAATATAATTTAATGTATTAGGAGCAGATCTTTTGAAAATTTCTAGAAAGTTATCCAATGTCCTATTGACCAGCATTTTAAGACACATTTTATAGCTCAAATCCTTAACTTAAGTGCCCACATCATCCATGGAGGGAGGAGGAAATGGTATAATGGTAATGCTAGCCATGGTGAACACGTTGTTTCTTTAGTGCACCATTATTTCCCAGTAAGTATTGTAATTGAGAAGAAACTTCCCTTAAATGTGCTAAATCAATTAATTACCCACATACACTTGCTTTAATGTCCTGTAGTATTGAAACAACTTCCAGATGTCACATTTTCTAATAGTTCTTTGGTCATCATGTTTCAGAGGGTCTACTGTATCACTCCAGCTAGGAA
The DNA here is from genome assembly GCA_004027655.1 of Graphiurus murinus. NCBI lineage: Eukaryota > Metazoa > Chordata > Mammalia > Rodentia > Gliridae > Graphiurus > Graphiurus murinus. Next base: position 4,825 of record PVLC010012906.1, read on the forward strand.
TGTAGAGGTGCAGAGTCATGATCTTCTGATATAAAAATCACTTCTGTGATTAGCTGAATCTTGGCATGGGCACAAAGTCATTCATCATCTTGGTTAAATAATTTAATCATGTTTTACCTTGACTCTCTCAAAGTGAAAGCTGGAATAGTGATTGGTAGAACAAAAATGAATATAAAGAATTCTAGTCCGTGTTTTGAAAAGAACTGGACGAAAGCTTAGTAGTAATCATACTTTGATGTTCCCCATGTTCTTGCATAAAAATGACCTCATTAACTCAATTTCCCATTGAGAAAGTGTGTATGGCAACATCACACTCTGTTTGCTATTAAATGCACTTTTTTTCATTTAGAGTCTAATGGTTGTTTTATTTTAGCACATTTTTTAAAAATGTTATTTTAACATACCCAACGAATTAGATTTCCGAAATCCACTGTTGTGGAGAATCTGAATAGCATCATGCTTACTCTAATAGTAAGTTTTATTCATTAAATTTCGTTTTGCAAGATGAAGAGATACATTTGGAATTGCTTTGCTGCCTTTAGATTTTCTAGAATCTTTAAAACCACATCACCATTAGTCATACTTATTCTCAAGTTTTGTGCATTCTATTAACATAAAACCATGGGGCAAATTTGCTTGTAATAATTTTCTTCAAGCTTTGTGCTTTATTAGGAATAACTCATTTATAGAAAACCTTTTATTTGGATTTGGTGGTGAGAATAAACACATAGTTCTTGGTGACTTTTATTATTTATTATAAAGTAATTTGGCAGGGTGTTGTATAGGCAACTAAAAGAAATAAAAGATTAATCAGAACTACCAATCTTTTTTTGATTTGCAGAGTAACAGAAAACAGCAGTCCAGCCCTGTTGTACTCCCCGAAGGTTTGGTTCAGTATGTGCCAGTGATGGAAAACATCGTCCGCCTATAAAGCAACAATTAGGGCTGGTTTCCATTGACTCAATCAGTCAAATGTAAAAATACAAAAGGCTAATATAAAATAAGCCCTCTTCTGTGGGGCTTCATATGTCAGAAACGTGAACACCATTGGATATGTGTCGCTCCTGCTGTTTACCAAGGCTCCACCGGAATTTTAGGTTTAAAAGTTCATATTTTAATTGCAGAATTAAATACAGGAGGGTAAAGATCAGCAGTTTTTCCTTGGATTATAGCAAGGTTTAGGGTCAAAGACATAAGCTGGAAGAAAAGAGGCCTACATTCATTTTTTTGGATAAGGTGATAATCAAATAGAGAACTTAGCCTCGTGGCATATTCATTTTCTTACATTCATCGCCTGTTAATTGGTATAAAGTATTAAAATAAATGCAGGCTATTTAAAATTTTCAGGACACCTGGAAGAAGGTACATGCTCAGAAGTATTTGTAAAAACAACAAACAAACAAACAAAAAGGCCTTATTAACATGCACATTGTACTTCATGTATTTTGATGAAAGGTAACAGAAAGTGATTTGTGTTACTATCAACCTAGGTAAGGTAGGACCTTAAAATCAACTGCAAAGAAGTGGTAGGGAAAGATAACAATATGAATTTTTAGGAAATATATGGAATTAAGATGTTTTCTGGAAAATAAAACAGCTAAAATAATAATATATAGGCCATGAAATGCTATTATGCATTCACTCATAACCAAGTATTTATCATTTACATGCACAAAATGTATTTGAGTTATACAGAATAAATTGAGGGTAGATAAAGGAAAGATCTGTCTGGCATCAAGGGCAGAGAACTGAGAATAATCATAGACATAGCTGTAGCTGTCTTCAGTTACTGCAAATGCCATTTTGGGGGGACAGATATGTTCCATCTCTGCTTGAGAGAAAAAATGATAGTTATATGAGGCTTAAAGGACTTTTCTAGTTCAAACCTTCTTTAAGTGTATACTCAGAAGCCATTGCATTAAAAATATTCTTTTTATTACTATTAGTGGCCTCATAGCATTACAACTAGTTTTGAAATCTTACAAAAACTCAAATATTTTAATATCGAGTCAGGATGTACAAAGCATCCCATCCCTAAAAATCCTCCAACATTTAGCAAGAAGTAGCATATTATTTTTGTTTATAAACTCTTAAGTGAGCACAATTCAACATCAGTTGCTACCTGATTCTCTGCCACTAGGCCTAGCGTCATGAGCATATGTCCAGTTCTATTCCAAAACAAACAAAACTAAGTAGGAATGGAAATTTCTATTCTTGTTAGAGTCAGGAGTTGATGAAATAGAGCTATGAGACTTCCTGGTAAGTCTCCATAATTTTCAGAATAAGAGTTAACACAGCTTAGTGAGCTGTTAATTACCAGGCCTTGAGCCACTGGGCTCTGCTTTTCCCTCCCGCCTCATCCCTGGTCCTTTCTCTGATTGTTTCTACTCCTTCAGCATCCCAAACTACTTTCAGTCACCTGCATGTGATATCTGCTCCCACCTCCAATTCTTATAAGCATAGATTCTCCTGACTAGACCATGCTTTCCCCTATTCTTTCAAAAATCTACAAATATGTAACCATTTCATCATCCCCCCCCCAAGAATCCCGAGTTATATGGCTTATTTTTCTTGTATTCTTATTATGATAAACACTGTACATTATTGTGTTCAAACTCCAGCTCACTGTTCTGTGATATTCTTTCTTGCAATGCAATATCTTCCAGAGTTCCTTGTTCAATGCACCTGTGTACATTTTGTAAGAGTATGTGATATAAAGCCATCTTTTCAAACTTTCAGCCATTTCTATTGGCTCACAATGTAATAGTAATATAAAATTTTTAGGCTGTAACACTCAAGTTACAAGAGCAACAGTGATATATTTGTATCTGATCACAATTATCACAGGGTGTCTATGTTCAACAATTACAGTGGCAGCTCAGAGGAAAAAGCAACCAAGGTACTTATTTCAAAGTATGTAGAAGAAATAAGAACATATATTTTTCCATTACTTTCTATAATTTTTATCAATTATGTTTATCGCTATCAAAGCAACCCCTTCATTAAATGTGGAGATTTTGTTGTATTTCAAAATCAAAGATACATTGATGAAAGTAGGTACACTGATGAAGTATATGTTAATCCAAGGTTGAAAGATCACCAGGGATCATCTCTGTCACTTGAATCTCTGAATAAATTGCAATACCAGGTTACTTATGACACCTTTTTTTATAAGTACTACTTTGACATTTAAAGAAGGAATTATATAGTTCTATTTCATTAGACATTACTCAGACTCTCAACCATGTGATAAGAAACGGCAATTAGATATGGTTTTATAATTCTTTTAGTATGAAAAAAGAGAATGAAAATCATTTCCATCACCAAAACCATTTCATGATAACTCCAATTACCTTGATACCAGACAAAATAGCATGCATCTTAAATTTTCTCATTTTTCTGAAACTGAAGTCTATAACAAAGTAAATAAAGATCAGTTATTTAGTGTTTAATTAAGCATATTAGTAAAAGATACCCAGAAAATGTGAAAAGATATTAGGAGGGTACCAGCATAAGAGGTAGAAAAAAACAAAAGGAAATCTAAATTAGGAGATGGAAAGTGATGACAGGATAATCCATGGAATAGACAACAGGACAATTTAGGGGTAAGATAGTGGGAGCAATCCACTGGACTGACTTTTGAAGTCATAATAAGCTACCAAATCCAAGGTCTACTTGAAAAGGATATTTATATTACATAATTACAAATGGTCACAATAACTCATTCAGCTAAACATTAAGATTCATAATTTTATTGGCCTCTTAAATTTCTCTAAACCTGTCATGTATTCTTATTTTGAAAGACTAATTTCTTCATGACCAATTAATTAGTTCCCAATTAAAGCCTTATTTCTGTAGATATCTCATATATACCTCTAAGTAAGAATACCCTGTCCCCTTTTTCTTTCAGTATGTGGTCCCATTCATTTTGATAGTGTCAACATTAGTAATGTAGTATCTCAGGTTATGTGTTACAACTTTTACAGCTATGCAGAGAACCAGAATAGAAGGAACATGCCTCAACATCATAAAGGCAATATACAATTGGCCCACATCCAACATCATATTAAACGGGGAAAAACTGCAAGAGGTCCCACTAAAAACAGGAACAAAACAAGACTGTCCATTATCACCACTTCTATTCAATAGAGCACTTGAGACTCTAGCCAGAGCAATAAGCAAAAGAAGGAAATCAAAGGTGTACAAATAGGAAAAGAACTAAAGTACCCCTTTTTTTGCAGATGACATGATACTATACTTAGAAGACCCAAGAAAATCCACCAAAAAGCTTATAGACCTGATCAATAAATCCAGCAAAGTGACTGGATACAAAATCAATCTTAAATAATCAGAATCTTTCCTATATGCCAACCATATATCCACTGAAAAAGAAATCTAGAAAACAATTCCACTTACAATAACACCCTGAAAAATAAAACACTTAGTGATAAACCTAACCAAGGAGGTATAAGATCTCTATAAAGAAAACTATAAAAAGTTGAAAACAGAAATTGAAGAAGACCTTAGAAGATGGAAAGATCTTCCATGCTCTTGGATAAACAGAATAAGTATCATCAAAATGGCCATTCTCCCAAAAGTGATCTACAGATTCAATTGATACCCATTAAATTACCAAGCCCATTCATCATAGATGTAGAAAGATCAGTCCTTAAATTCATTTGGCACAACAAAAAGTCCAGGGTAGCCAAAGTAGTTCTTAGCAACAAGAACCACACAGGAAGCATCACAATACCTGACTTCAAACTATTCTACAAAGCCTTGGGAATTAAAGCAGCATGGTACTGGCACAAAAACAGACACATAGACCAATGGAACATAATAGAAGACTCAGAAACAAACCCACACACTTATAGTCAATTGATTTTTGACAAAGGAGCCAAAAACATACACTGGAAAAAAAGATAGCCTCTTCAACAAATGGTGTTGGCAAAACTGGATAACCATATGCAGGAAAATGGAAATAAACTCCACTTTCTCACCCTGTACAAGAGTCAACTCAAGGTGGATCAAAGATCTGGAAGTCAGGCCAGAGATCTTACAAGTAATTGAAGAGGGCATAAGTCTAACACTTCAACACATATACACAGGTAAAATCTTTCTCAACAACATTCCAAAGTCACAAGATTCAAAGAAAGATCAATACATGGGATTGCATTAAACTGAAGAGCTTCTGTGCAGCAAAGGAAACTGTTAAGAACCTCAAGAGAGAGCTCACAGAATGGGAGAAAATTTTTGTCAGCTACTCCTCCGATAGAGGACTAATATCTAGCATATACAAAGTACTCAAGAAACTCATGGGTAAGAAAACAAATAACCCAATAAAAATGGGCAAATGATCTAAATAGACACTTCACAAAAGAAGAAATACAAATGACCAATAAGTGTATGAAGAAATGTCCCACATCATTAGCGATCAGAGTGATACAAATCAAAACTACCCTGAGATTTCCACCTAACCCCAATTAGAATGGCAATCATCAAAAACACAAACAACAACAAATGCTGGTGAGGGTGTGGAGAAGTGGGAACCCTAATACATTGTTGGTGGGATTGCAGATTAGTGCAACCACTTTGGGAAACAGTATGGAGGATCCTCAGAAGAATGGGAATGAACCTAAGATCCAGCAATACCACTTCTGGATATCTACCCAAAAGAATGGAAACCAAACTAGCAGACCAATGCTATGTTTATAGCAACACAGTTCACAATTGCCAAACTATGGAACCAGCCAAGGTGTCCATCAATAGATGAATGGATTACAAAACTATGGGATATGTACACAATGGAATTTTACTCAGCTATAAAGAAGAACAAAATCAGGTTATTTGCAGGGAAATGGATTGAACTTGAAAACATTATGCTAAGTGATATTAGTAAGTTACAAAAGGTAAAAAATCATATGCTCTTCCTAATTTGCAGAAGCTAGTGAGAAAGTGGGTCATAAGAGAAACTCTAGACAAAGAAGGAGAAACATTAGATGAGCAAAGAAGGTGACTTAACTGAAGGTGATGGGGGGGTAGAGATGATGTACTTTTACACACACATGATGTACTTTTACAAACATATCAAAGTCAATCACCAAACTGAACATGAGAAGGAGGGAAGGGGGAGGGAATGGGGCGGGAATTGAGGAAGGGTTAAAAGAGAGATGTTTGCATGTATGCCACTACCAGCTTGCACCTAACAAAGATGTATAATTACAATGCATCAATTTAAAAAAATGAATTTTTTTATAGCTATTCTCTAAAGACTGACCACGGAACTTAGAGGATGGAGTATTTATTTGCTCAGGATTTGGTGATTTTGCGTTCAGTCCATGTGATGCCAGGGATATCAGGGCCTGGCGGCTGGAAGCAGAGGGAGGGAAAACACAAGGCTTTGCAGGCTTTGCTTCTCACATCATGGAGGCCAGAAGCAAGATAGAGATTTGGAGAGGAGGAACCATATATAATCCCCAAGACCACATTCCCAGGGACCCTCCTTCTCTGGCCACACCCAGTGGCCTGGGCTACCATCCAGATAAAGCTATTTCATGAGATTATAACCCTCATGACTTAACTATATCAACTCTGAGCTTAATACATAATCTCTTTAGGGGACATTCTATATCTAACCAAGGCATGATGTCACATAACTGTAGCCACTGAAGGACAGCAGTTAAGCCATATATCCCTCTTCTCCAATGCCAGTGATAACATTGTGCATTTAGATCATTTTCAGTGAACCTTTGTTGAGTGAATAAGTGACCTGGTACAGTTTTCAAGAGCTGAGGCAATGAACCATGTCCTAGAAGACAAAAGCTTATTGTAGGAATAGGTAGAATAATTTTCAGCTCCACCAGTTACCAGTATAGTTGGTTTGGTCTTTGGAGCCATGATTGCCTCATCTGTGGAGGGATCTCTAAGGAATATTCCACCTTAGTATCTTGATATTATCCATATCTTGGGATAATACCTACTTGAGTTGGCACTACCAGTATATAAGAACATACAGGAAATGGACAAGAATGTGGCATAAAAAAAGACACAACAGTATTAGAGATTTACATCTTTAGTTTGTACATACAGAAACTGTGCCATAAGATATTCTTTTGCATGCCCCACTATTCAAAGTAATTTGCTGCTGAAAGTGCTACATAAACTATAAAAATCCTCTGGCTAAAAATACCTCATGTAAAAGTATATACAATGACATCAGGAAATGATTAATGATGTGCATTCTCATTTGGTGAATAGGGTATATCATATAATAAAGTGTCCATTAATGAAAAAGAGCTTGGAATATAATTCTTCTGTTAATGGTGACTAGTTATGTCTTTAATATAAAATTTAATGCATGCTCAAAAATACATCCTTGCTTTAATAATGTTCAAAACTTGATGTGGAAATTATCAATATCTTGATAAGCCCTACCCAAAACTGGATTTGAATAATAATAATAACATTGCAGCCCAAGAAGTTAAATTCTTCTTCAACTGCAAAATAGACATGACATAATGGAAAATATGTGGGCTCTCTGGGTGTGTGTGCATGTATGAATGTGTATGCATGTGCTAGTATCAAGGATCAAATTAAGACTTCTGTCTTTGTTCACAACTTAGGTGCTTTTGATATATGATAATGTTTACCTTTTTAAATACATTTTAACCATCAAAAAATATTGTAAGTTAATTACCGAAAAACATTGATGTGTCTTTGAACCTTTATTATATCTTTGAGTATATAGATGGCATCTCACACTTCTTTTAATCTCTGGCACCTAGTCCAGCGTCTGGGCCTAGATTCAATAAATGTTTATTGAGCTGAGTTTCCAATTATGTGACTCATCTATCATTGATATATTACCCTTGGGCAGCAATTGTGTGAGTAATACCAAAATAACTAAACTGACACATGAAATATTTATTAGAAAAGAAAATTTTAATATTCTCAGTCTGCCTTTTGGATCTCAAATGATATATTCTGAAACTTCCTCAAACTCTGAATGATTAGCCTAGGAAATCCTTCTTTCCTTTCTCCCGATTCTAGAGTTCATCAATACCAAACTGCTTATTTTACCATACCCCTCTTTATCCACAATGCTAAGTCATTTGTGACATAGATGAATGACCTTGATACTGGCTCAGACACTCTCCCATTTGGATGCTTCATTTCCACATGTAGTACTAATTTCCATATCTAATACTTGTCAATGTAGAAAGGCAAAGTAATCCCTGTTCCATTTAATATAGACTTTTTAATTGATTCCCTTGGTTTCCATATCTTTTTCTCTTTATCTCTCTGGGAGAATCTTCTTAGACATTTATGAGTTTCATATGTCAAATAACATATTACTAACATTATTACCACCTCACTTTCAAACATCCTGATGTTGATCTTTTAACCCTTTTATAGCAAAGACCTTCCATATCTCTTACAAATTCTTAGGGATACATTTGGACAGTGCAATTTTTATGTATGAATTTAGTTTAAAAGATTTGGAAGAGAGAGAAAGAGGAGAAGAAAGGAAGATAGAGAAAAGAGAGAGAGAGAGGAAGAATATGAATGAATCTACATGAAGCTCACTGAAGAATTTGGTCAAGGTTAATTTCAGCGGCAGTAAAAGCTAACAGACTTTCATTGAACATAACCAGACCCTCCTCTGTTGAAAACCAATGTATACCATGTGTTTAATAGCCTAAGTGTACTATTCAGTTAAGAAGATAAGTAGCTGCTTGTCTGATTTTTTACATATTATAAGAAGGAATAAAAAATAAAGATTCTTTATCCCCATGCTTTATAAAATGACTTTCCACTGTTTAGGTTGAATAATGATGTTAATGACAACAATGATGATAATAATGCCTAAAAGAATATTATAAATACCTCCTTCCAGTTTGGCACAGTGGTGTACACCTGTAATCTCAGTACTTGGGAGACTGAGACAGGAGGACAGGAGGATCACAGATTCAAAGCCAGCCTCAGCAACTTAGTGAGGCTCTTGGCAACTCAGCAAGACCCTGTTTCCAATTTTTATAAAACAAATAAAAATAGAATTAAAGATGTAGCTCAGCCAGGCGTGGTGGCGCACTCTTGTAATCCCAGCATTCGGGAGGCTGAGACCAGAGGATCTGGGTTCGCGGCCAGCCTCAGCTACCTAGTGAGGCACTCTGCAACTTAGTGAGACTCGGTTTCAAAATAAAGAATAAAAAATAGGGCTGGGGGTGTAGCTCGGAGGTAGAATGCCCCTGAGTTCAATCCCCAGTACCGCAAAAAAAAAAAAAAAAAAAAAAAAAAAAGATGTAGCTCAAAGGTAGAATGCCTCTGGGCTCAATCCCTAGCACCAAAATAAATAAATAAACAAACAGACAAGTACCTCTTGCCAATAATACAAGAACAACGTTTATAAAGCCAGAAAACTTCCTAACACAATTCAAATGTGAAGTAATAGTAAGAGGCAGAGATAGATCTTTGTATATATGCATAGATATCCACAAACATTCTCCCAGATCCATTATAAATAGTATGTGGTTTTAAACCAGCCAGACTAAAGCTCAGTCCCTCAGCAGCCAGTGAAAAGAAGGCAGCCTCTCATGACCAGTAAATAATGCACCTTCCTTTGGTTGCTCAGTACATCTTGGGATAGACCCAATGGACTCTTGTGTTTGGAGACTTACAATTTTTAAAAGAACCTGGAACAAAATACTATACTTTGCTTAGACTGAGACTAGTGTCAAATCTCATCATTCTTCCCACTGGCTGGCTGTCCATTGCAGCCCAAAGCATCATGATATCAGAATATTCAAAATATAGATTAAAATACATAGCAATGGCCACCTGCCATCTTCACAGGAGGGAGGCATTTTCAGTGCACTATCACTAGTTTGTCCTCCTGCACGAACAGGAAATACTGGGGAAATTTGTAGTGTGAATGACAAGAGTAGGAATGAAAATGTCTTATTGAATGGTTTTCTATACTGACAAAAAATTAAAATTTTATCACTTGCAGCTTTGCTCTTACATCTGTTTCCTGGAAAGAAGGAATTCAGTGCCAGTAACAAGTATGCTAATTACAATTTGGGCCATAGCTTCAAAATCTTTAAGTAAATGCTGAATACTTTAGTTCAGTCAGGAAATTTGCTAAGACACATTTCTTCTGGCAGCTGCCAAGGAGACTGTCTGTTTTTAATACTTGAAAGATATACCAGATTTGCACTTTTAAATAACCACAGTTTTACAACTCCTATTGGAGTCTTATTGAGCTCTTGACTACATTTTCAATATTGAGCGTCAGAAGGTAGCCCACGTCAAATGGTTTTCTTTGGTGCCAACTATACAATGACTCTGAACAGCATTTATCTCAGGGTCAAAAGAGCTAATTGTTTTATATTTGTCCCATATAAACTCAAATCATTGTACAATGCCAGACATAAATGTCCAGTTTTCTAGTACCAAGACTACCTACATTTATAAGTCTGATGGATACAGCCTAGCCAACCTTATCTGTCTTGGTCATCTTCATAGGCAGTTCTGGGCATCATACTCAGATACACTGTGTGGCAATCTCTATTGTTTTCAGATAGGAAGAAAAACAAGGATTACTAGATAATGATTCCTTCATTTCCCTCAAATAAAACGGGCACAAGACTCTAAATAAGGCAACCAAATTAGTGATGAATGGTAGAAAAGATTTTCCAAGTCTAATTTTCCTGTTCAATCTATGTAAAAAGAAAGTGGGAAAGGCAAAAGTAGGCTTCATTTAAAAAGTACCGATATATTAACATATCAAACACCTGTATTTTACACAAATTTCTTTTATGCCTGCCATCTTTTCTTCCCTATGGTGATAAGAAAGACCAAACAATTGTCCATCAAGAAAAGTTCAAATTTATTTACAACTGGAAGGACTTGGCATCAGCTATGTTTTCCTTAGCATGACTTTAGGTTGTCTTTTCAAAATGGACCTGCTCAACATATGATTTCAATATGATTGAAATGAATGCTAACTTGCTTATAGAGACAATAGTCTGAACATCTTGGCAGTGTGTGGGTAAATGATCCATTTTTCTGTTTGTTTATACTTCTTAGTAAAACCTCATAAGTAAATACTAAAATACTTGATGCCTTGAGATTATTCTCTTCATGTTTATAATACCACCTGGAATTTGATACTCTTTGAGGGAGAAAAAGCAACCAGGTTCTTAATCATTCTCATTTTCAGTGCCTTTACTATTTCTAGAGCCTACTATATGCCAGAAATTGTACAACATGCTCATGGTGCACTATCTCATTTAATGCCCATAAAATCATATAAGAAAAATACTATTATCCAATTTCATAGACAAGAGAACTAAGTTTCAGATAAGTAAAGTGGCTTGACTAAGGTTATATAGCTATTAAATGGCAGAACTGAAAATCAGACCTCGGACTATTTGAGGATAAAATATTTGCTTTTTACTTTAGGTTTTCTTAGAGGAATGACAGTGATAGAAGACAGGGCAGTTTTCTTCCAGGAAGAGTTAAATAGTAAAATATGTGCTTCACTGTTTGTTCTAGTTAGTTACCTGATGACATCTGGGCTTAAACTATTGATGAAATTATGTCAGGGACTACATTAGTCAGAAATCTTGCTATATATGCCTTACCTCACAAGAACACAGGACACAATGAGGTGTTTATAGATTAGTTCTGTGCATACTTATGATTGACTAAAGACAATGTCCAAAGGAAAGTTTGATCAGGAACAATAAAAAATAGAGATGTAATATTGTTAGAAGCTTTAGTTACTTAAAGAAGAATCCCAGATTGTCAGATTGAAAGGATTTTAGCTCCATTTAATGCCTGATCTACTCTCCCATAACTGACATGAACAAGCTATTTCCTCTTTTGAGTCATTTATTTATTTACTCATCCAACACATCAATGAATGTTTCTTGGAATCACAATATTCTATGTACTGTCTGTTTCAGGCACTGAAAAGACACAGCACACCAAGGGTCTTTTTAAAGTTCTTTCATATATTGAGCCACTACTTTCAATCCTTGGTAGAATTTTATCTTCGGAACTATTTAGTGATATTTACTATTCATTATTTTGAAGTGATATCACTTCAAAAATGTTAATTCACCAAACCTGTCATTTGGATTGGACTAGATCCTTCTCTGTTGCTTTATTTTTCCTTCTTTCATTGTTAGAAGAGTCAGAGTGGGAAAACTTTCTCATATGTAAGTGTCTGGTTTTAGAGAATGAGAATGGGGAACAAGAGAACAATGGGAAAGAGAAATAAAATTGTTTAGGGATATTTCTAGTCTGACTTAAGGAAAGTCTGATAAAGGGCATCTTTGATATGTTTAATATTGTTCTGAAGTTAGGAGGCAAACAAAGATTTGAATTAAAATAAATGAATATATACTTGACGGAAATCACCTTGTCTTACCACTCCTAAGATTCTCATTGCATACATGGGTGGCTAGATGAGTTAGAAATACTATGAAGAATCCAGGCATGGTGGCGCATGCTTGTAATCCCAGTACCTGTGTTCCTCCTTTCTCAGTCTCCCAAGTACTGTGAGGTTGAGACAGGAAGATTGCAGGTTCACAGCCAGCCTCAGCAACTTGTGAGGCCCTCTACAACTTAGTGAGGCCCTGTTTCAAAAAAAAAGAACAAAATAGGTCTGGGAGTGTAGCTCAGAAGTCGAATGCCCTGGGTGCAATCCCTAGTACCACAAGAAAAAAAAAAAGTACTATGAAGGAAAGGAAACAGTATATACATTTCTCCATGTCACGTTTCCAATTCTAAACCTCTCCTAAAAACTATTCTGAGTTTGTTCTAGTTTGTCTAAAATAGTGAGAGTAAAGCAGAACACATGATTGTCTTATTCTAATTATTTTATTTTTAACCAATGTCAACAAGCCTTGCATAGGCTATTTTTTGGCCCCAACACTATTAGAGTTTACTCTTTTCTGTAACTCTATATTCTTTATAACATATACTACTATTCCAAATACCTATCATCCTATACATATGCAATTGTTCAAACTTATTTTATTAGAATTATCTTTCACTCCAAATTTTTAGTAGTGAATATGTTATTAACCAAAATAGTCACATTCTCCCTAACTTATTTATTTTATGTAGATTTATTTATTTATTTATTTATTTACTTATTAGAGATTATGGAACCAGGGGCGTACTTCTTCTGAGCAACATCTGCATTCCTATTTTGTTTTTAGTCTGAAACATGGTCCAATTTGCTGAAAGCTTCACTATTGCTGGAGCTGACCTCAGACCTGTGTTCCTCCTTTCTCAGTCTCCCAAGTACTGGAATAACAAGGGTACAACACCATGTCCAGCTCTCCCTTATTTATTATTCATAATTTTGATGAAAATTTCATTTATCTATTATATATAACTTGGTTATATATAACTTGGGAATGAAAAATGGAGCAAAGGACATAGGTGTGCCAGTGTAATAGGAACAGCAACCTTATTATCAATTAGATTAGTCATTCCTTTCTTTTTCTTTTACATCTGGTTAGTGTCTTCATTTTGACTATAAGAAGATAAAAATAAATGTCAACTGTCTGCTTAAATTTATTTATTTTTCTTACTACAGTTATCTCATGACCTAGAGACTCACTCAAATAAAGAAATATTATATCTTGTTTTTAGGGAAGTTATGGTTGAATGGATTCCACTTTTTTTATGATACTCATAAACTGTTAACTAATACATGACCACATCGTTACTTCTGAATATGTAAAAATAAAGGAATTATGCTATCAATGGTAGAAACAATTCTCTCCCTCTTTCTTTTTGTTTCACTTGCTAACTAGAGAATTAGAACATAGCAAATTTCCTACTTTTCACTCATTTTACTGACTACAACTGATCATGGTCCAGAAACTCCCAAGCTATGAGACAAAATAAACCTTTTCTTCTTATTACTTGATAATCTCAGGTATTTGGTAGAGTGATAGAAAGCTAACATCATATGTAAAAAACACAGTATTCTCTTATCTGTGGTTTCAGTAACTTATGTTTAACTACAGTCTGAGAATATTAAATGGAAAATTTCAGAAATGGAGAATGTATACGTTTCAAGTAACTTTTATCATAGTGTATTGTTATAGTTGTTCTATTTTATTATTGTTATAAATGTTTAATTGTGCCTAATTTATAAATTAAACTATATCATAGGGATGTAGAGGAAAAGCACAATATATGCATAGGGGTCAGTATTATCTAAGGTTTCAGATATCCACTGGGCATCTTGGATCATAGTCCCAGTGGTTAATGGAATGCTGTCATTTTTGGATACCCAGTAAAAAAAAATCCTCAATATTGTTTATATGATGCCATACATTAACTCCTTTCTTTTACTTCTTAGATGTTTGGAATAGTATATCTTCTAAGTGAGTTCAAGGAGCACTCTTGATTTAAATGTAAAACTTGGATGAAGTTGAGGCTTCCTTACTCTTTGTTCAAACTCAACCCCTTTATTTTTATTTTCCTCCACAAAGTTCTCTTTGCCTCTTCTCAGTAATCTATTAAAACTGTTTTCTTCTCACTAAATTTTAGGATAAACCAGGAGTCATGTCTAATAACACATTTTAAAGTAATTCCCTCACTACTATCATTTCTTTTACAATCTTGCCAAGCACTCATTATCTCCTCCAAAATATCTTGCTGATTCCCTGTTTACTGGGAGTTTGAGCCAACAAGAATGTGCTGTGGCAGACAGCAAAGCTGAGTGGAAAATACACCATTGCAGAGTGACACTGATCCAGGTGTGATTCATGGCTCTGCCACCTCCTAGATGTGGCATCTTAGGCAATTTACCTAATCTCTCTGAACTTCAATCTCCTTGTTTATTGGATTTGTTCTGCAAAAGTTATTAGTTGTACATTTGTGTCTTTATACATGCCTATTTACTATAAATAGCTGATGAAGTGACCAATGCAATAATAAATTGTCTAGCACTCTGCCTGGAGCACAGAGATATTCAATAGAAATTCACTGCCTTTCATATTTCCTTCCCTTCTTATTTCTTCTACTGCTGAAAATTATTTTAGTAAAGAAGTCAAAACACGTATATGTAGAAAATATGAAAGGTGTGCAGTAATAGGCATCCTGAACACTGTCCAAACCTAAGAGGGAAAATGTAAGTGAGGCTGGCCACTGTAACCTGTGTTATCCAATATGGTGACCTCCTGTGGTTCTTGCAGACTTGAAATGTGTCTAGTTTGGATTGAGATGTGTCATATGTATAAAATAGACACCAAACTTATGAAAAAATATAAAACATCTCAGTATTACATTTTTATGTTAATTATATGTTAGAATGGGAGTATTTCAGATATACCAACTTAAATATTTAATTACTTTACCTATTTACTTTTTAAAATATGTCTACTAGAAAAATTATATATGTGGCTCCTATGTATGGTTCCCTTCATATTTCAGCTGGACAGCACTGCCATAAATATTGGTTTTGAGACCACATTTGCTTACCAAGAAAATAAGATTTTTGTATTTTAACTGGCTATTTTATGGTACTATAAATTGAACCCAGTGGCATTCTACCACTGAACTACATCCCCAACCATTTAAATTAAAAAAAAAACAATTTTGAAACAGTGTCTCACTAATTTACCACATTCTGGCCTCGAACTAGTGGTCCTCTTGTTTAAGCCTTACAAATTATACCTCACCCAGCTTAACTCTGATTACTTTTATGAATGTTCACATGTTAATGTGTTTTCAACTTTTCAAAAAATAACTACAGAGAGGACAGCAAATCCTCAGTGAACTTGCTCTCATAAAACTATTTAGGAAATCAGAGGTATAGACTGGAAAGAGTCCCATGCAAACAACTCCTCATTTCATTTTTCTAAGGGAACCTCAATTTCATGGCTAGTTTATTCAATTTTCTACATAGGGGAAAAGGGAAAATACTGAGAACCAAAGTATAAGTTACATATTTCAATGGATATATATTGGTAAGCAGCCATTCTTCAAATAGCAAACATAATAGGCAAGAATTTGCTTACATAGCACCATTTTTCAAAGTATTTGTTGTATTAAAACTATACACTAGCCTATTTTCCTTCATCTTTACCCATATATTAGAAATGCTTTTCTTAAGCATCTTTTCATTTATATTTTATCAAGACAAATATCGTCTTATTTTTACATGAAGCCTTCCATAGTCCAATTAATCTTCTCCATTACTTGACATCCTGTAACATGCATCCTTTGTAATATATTTTAGACAATTGCTAAATATTATTTTTTAAATTTATACTCTTTTTAAATGGTGCATTGTAATCATATATCTCTGTGAGGTACAAGTTGGTAGAGGCATACATGCACACATCTTTCACTTAATCCTTCCCCAATTCCTACCCCTTTCCCTCCTCCTCCTTCCTTCTCATGTTCAGTTTAGTGATTGACTTTGATACATTTGTGAATGTACATCATGTACATTAGGGGGGTTCCTCCCCTCATCAGTTATGTCACCTTCTTTGCTCATCTAAGCTTTCTCCTTGTTTGTCTAGAGTCTTTCTTATGACTCACTTTCTCCCTAGCTTTCACATATTAGGGAAAGCATATGATTTTTTTACTTTTGGTGATTGACTAATCTCACTTAACACAATGTTTTACAGGTCCCTCCATTTCCCTGAAAATAACATGATTTTGTTCTTCTTTATGGCTGAGTAAAATTCCATGGTGCACATATCCCATAGTTTTGTAATCCATTCATCTGTTGATGGACATCTTGGCTGGTTCCATAGTTTGGCTATTGTGAATTGTGCAGCTATAAACATAGATACACATGCGTTGGTCTGATAGTTTGGTTCCAATTCTTTTGGGTAGAATCCCAGAAATGGTATTGCTGGATCACATTGTAGGATCATCATGGGGAGAAAAAATATGACTTTTTAAATTGTCATTTTTTAATATTAGCCTTATATTAAAGATCATGATCTTCTCAAGGTTAAGAGGTATATCTCTATGCTGCCAAGTCCCTAACACCCTTTGTTTAAACAGAATAGGTAATTTTAACTATAATGATAAATGAAAGTATTAAAGAATATAATAATTAGTCCTTATAAAAATGTGTAACATTATTACACATTCATTATGAAAAAGAAATGTCTGTTAGGCATTTTTGCTGAAATGCCCTTTATGCAAATTCATTCATTCATTCGGTTAAGTCAGTTCTTACTGTTACTATCTTAGCTCTAGGCTTTCTGTCTTCCCTTACCATGCCCTCTGACAGTCCAGTCTAAACTTTGTGTGTGTGTGTGTGTGTGTGTGTGTGTGTGTGTGTGTGTGTGTTTGTGAATGGATTGAACCCAGGTGCATTCAACCTCTGATCAATACCCCCAGCTCCATTTTATTTTTATTTTGAAACAGGGTCTCACTAGGTCAATGAGAGTCTCACTCAGTACTTGCTGAGGCTGTCCTTGAACTTGAAATCCTCCTGCCTCAGCCTCCCAAGTGCTGAAGTTATAGGCATGCACCACCATGCTTGTCTAGTCTAAAATTTTGGAAACACAAAATTGAAGAGGCCACTCTTCTGCTTAAAGTCTCTATTTTTATTTTATTACTTGAAGCAAAGTTTCTTTTTATTATTTTTTTCTTTGGTACTAGGAATTGGACTCAGGGGCATTCTACCTCTGAACTATACCCCCAGCCCTATTTATTTATTTATTTATTTATTTATTTATTTAATTTTAAAACTGGGTCTTGCTAAGTTGCTGAGGACCTTGGTAAGTTGCTGAGGCTATTCTCAAATCTGAGATCCTCCTGATTCAGCCTCCCAAGCACTGGGATTACAGGTGTGCACCACCATACTCAGCTTCAATTCTTTTATAATGAAGTCCATGTATATCACTTCAATGTCAACTTTCATTCCTTGTACTTCTGTCCCCAACCTCAAACTAGTATGACTTTGGCTTTCCCAATGAGATTTTCTTTCCCTCATTTCTGGACCTTTTTGCATTCCATTCCTTTCATAGAAAGTACCCATTCCCCTCACCACCTCCAGTCACTTGACCCTGGATTATATTTCTCTATGGCATTGTATAAAGACCTAATTATAACACTGTTTATCTGATGCCTGTACTGAAATCTGAGCAGACTCAGGTTATACCTGTTTGCCATTATTTCTCTTCCCTGTACCACTCACTATAACTGATCCTTGTAGAGATTCAGCTGATATTTTTTGAAGACAAAGAATTGAAGGTAGTGTAGGAAGCAGAGATATATAGAGATAAATAAAATAATTCTTTTATTCAGTGTTATGGTTTGCATTTAAATGTTCCCCAAAGCTCATTTGCTAAGGTATATAGCCATGTCCAGAGGTGGGACATGGCTGGAGGTGGCTCCTGGGGACATGGCTGGAGTCAGTGTATTTTTCTGGGGCCTGCCACCACAGCAGTCTTTCTCCTCTACCACCATGAGGTGACACAAGCTCTCGCCCTCTCCCTCTGCTCCCCACCATATTGCCCAGAGGACCTGTAGCTTCAGCTTATCTTAGATGCTGGTCTAACATGGACTGAAATCACCAGAACTGTGAGTCCCAAAATAAAATCCTTCTTCATTCTTTTGTGTGCCAGGGGTTTGGGTCAGAGCAGTGAGCGAAACATTCAACTTGGTCTCAAATATTTCATTTGTGAAGGTCATTACTAAACCATAATTTGGAGGTATACTTAGGCTTTTGTTCGTGTGTGTGTGTGTGTGTGCGTTTTGCTTGTGTGTGTGTGTGTGTGTGTGTACGCAACTGGAGATTTAACTCAAGAGTGTTCCACCTCTGAGCTATACCCCTAGCCATGTTTTTTAAATTTCTTTTTACATTTTGAAACAGAATCTTGTTAAGTTGCTAAGAGTCTAATTGCTCAGGCTGGCCTTGAATCTTCAATCCTCCTGTCTCAGACTCCCAAGAACTATGATTATAAGTGTGCCGCCATGCTCAGCAGGCCTTAACTTTTTGATGTTGCTCATTCCTACAATCTGATTTACATTTCTGTGAGGAGGTTGGTTAAACAGAATAACCAAGTCAAATTGTTCCATCACTCCCTCCTACATACTCCCCCCCACCCAACGGACAACAACATCATGCTCTTACAAACTGAAATAACCAGCCCATTCTAAATACCTATTACATACTTCCATGGAGCAGCCAATAGCAAGTGAACCAATCAATCAATTGATCAAGTAAGAAGTTAATATTTGTTCTACACTCAGTACAGCACTAAGCACTCAACAGTTACTAAATGAATATGAGTCTTGAGAATCTGGAACATACTCTTAAAAACCTTTTGTCTAACTAAGAAAACAAAGCTAAATAAAATACCAAAAAAAAAAAAAAATGCTAAAGAGGGGCTTCTGAATGCACACATTACAGTAAGTAGTACAGAAAGACATATCAGCTTGCTATTGAATCAATGAATATCAAAGAAATATTGATGTCAACTAGAAATTCAAAGACAAGTACTAGGTAAATGATACTAACTTACCAATTAGCCCAATGGAGTTAATGAGGTAGATGTTTAGTCACCAAAATCATTCAGTAGTCAGTAGAGGCACAATCATGAAGGCTTGCTCTGTTCTCCCAACTATTTACACAAGAAGCAGAATGCCAAACACAAGGCATTCAACAACCACTGACTCAAGCTGTTGTTCTCAACCAAAAACATCTCGCTGCACGGGAGCAACTGCTAAGGTGTTTTGGTCAGGCACTGTGAAACTGCCTTGGCTGACTAGGTTTTATGTAACTCCGGTGAGGAAATAATACCCTGTCTTGCTGCTCTACCACTGAGCTTCAAAGGAAGAAAGAGTATTCAGGATTCAAAGAATTCTATCATCATTTATTTTTAAACTTTCAAATAGTATAAGCCAAAGAGGTATAAATGCTCTCTTCCCAACCAATAAAATACATTATTTGTTAAAAAAATTGAAAGAAAATATGATAGCTTATATAATAGATTTATGCAAGTGAAAAACTAACAGGGGACCATTTCACTTTACAAATTCCAAATTGACTTAGAAGCCAGAGGAAGTCCTACTACCCACCTGGGTTGCTAATGTTGGGGGCTGTGGTGCAATCAATGATGCCATAATAAACGAGGATCAAAGGAACAAGCAAGATCAGGGAACATAACATGGACTATTATACATTTCATTAGTTTAGTCACTAAGGGTATTTCTTGTTGGGAGTATAACACTTTAAATTGCCTATTCTTTTGAGACTATGAGATCAGTAATGAAGCAAAAACACTTGTGACTCGATAATAAACAAGTACTCTTCACAGTATCTGTGTGACTCAGGGTTCTTTTGATAAATAAAAACAGTAAAATATATATAGAATAATACAAGGGAACTTATTGGACTGACTTACAGGATCAGAGGCTGGATAGTCCCACAATGGCTGGCTGCATACTGGAGAGCTGGAGGAACCAGTAGCTACTCAGCCCAAGAAGCTAGAAGTCTCAAAACAACAGAGAAGTATGATGCAGCCCTAGTCTGAGGCTGAGGGTCTGAAAGACCCTCGAGAGTCAGTGGTGTGAGTCCACATTGAAGGATCTAGGAAGCTGGAGTCTGATGCCCATGGGCAAAGGCAGTGGCGAAAGATGTACCTACTCAAGAATGGAAATTGAAAGTGATGAAGAGCTTCTGCCTTCTTCTGCTTTTATTCCTTGTGGGTCCCCACCCTATTAGATGGGACCACCCACTTTCGGGACAGGTCTTTCCCTCTCAGTTTGCTGTCTCACATGTCAATTGTCTCTGGAACCACACTCTCAGAGTAACCCAGAAGTGAGCTTGACTCATTTCCTAGGCTTCTCTCAAGCCCATCAAGTTGATGATCAAGATTAACCATCCACAGCCCTTTGCAATTAAATTGAATGATATAAGGGAGTATGGTAAGGCAACCAGGAGAGTAAACTGGAGTTAGTTTATTCCTAGTCAGTGTAAATCTTAGTCAATTTGTTGAACCTCTCTATAGTGCTTCCCAATTATATTAAATGGCACAGAGGAGTATGATAGAGCAAGAAGGAGAGGAAATTGGAGTTAGTTTACACCTGCCAGTGTTTAATCTTTGACAATTCGTTGACAAGTCTCTGTCTCCTGATTAGTAAGACAGGACCGATAATAATCTCTCCTTCACAAGGTCATTATGAGAATCAGTTAAGGTAAATATTTGTTACAATATGCCTGATACATGATAAGCTTTATTATATGCTAGCTGTCTGTTAATATACGTATACCTTTCCTTGTTTCTATTTCTTTGATATCTATAGATTGAAGTATACATTGACTTTAAGACCCTGGGGTCTTGGCTCTTCCTTAGAGAACAAGGGCATCCTCTCATTATCTCTTCCTGAAGGTCAAGAGACTCCTTCAGATCAGTGTACCTATGGGGGGCACCAAGCATGTCACATCACATAAGTAACACACATGTGCAAATACATACAAAAGATAATTATTCTTTTCTAAGTATTTCTTGGGTAAACCTAGGATTTCTCAAAAATGGCATCCAGACAACCTCAGTTTCACAATGTTTATGATGCTAGTAAGCAGAAGGAAAATGGAAGGAGGAAGTAGGGAGGGGAAGGGAAATTTGGGTGGGAACAAGGATTGGTGACTGGGAAAAACTAAATCCTACAATTTATTAATAATTCAAATACTGGAAATAAAAATTAATACGTAGTTAGAACTGAGATGGTTGCTAGAATCATTTGGTTCAATTACCCTTACGAACCTCAGAGTGAGAAAAAAAGATTCAAAGTGAAGTGGCCTGCCAGATTCACACAATAACGCCAAGGCCAGGGCAAAAGATAGCTCCAAGGCCTCCGGGTGTGTGTTCTGTTAGAGCATCTCCAACAGTTGAGTGACTGTATTTTCTGTTACAGATCAAATTGAGCACTTAGAATAAAAATATATACTTAAGTATATTTAAAAAGTAGCATTAATATTATTTGCCTTGATTTTTAAGTAATTGTTTTTTCTCCTAATATTACAAATACAAGTAATCAGCAAATTTAGAAACAGATGTTCTTTCCTCTCTTCAATATGTGAGTAAAATGGCTGAAGGCACATATTGTTTCTTAGGTGTTCTCTTTTCTTCCTCTCTAATTTGCTCCCAATATTCTTGCCACCTGAGATGTCATTTCTTCCTTCCCCATGTATCTGAAGTCTCTCTTCTTTACAAGTCAGTTGGGCCATTCACCGGGATCTTCCCAAGTTTCTGAAAGAAACTTCTTTCTTTTGAACTCCTGTTTTTCTTTTAATGTTTGTGAGTGTCCATGTGTTGCTAGGGGTTGGACCTAGCTCTTAGGCAATGCTATTTTCCTTTTCAATCCTACTGAAATTATTCTTTTGCTTTTATAGGTTAATAATTCTGAGGACTTTAATTATGGTCAGACTGGGTATGAGGAGGCTTTAAAATCAAATGAACAGAAAAATGCTTTTCACGTAACAATGCTTAGTGCTTTGTTCCCCTAAATTAAATCCCTGAAAAATGCATTTCTACCAACAGCTGGGATTGGAGGTAAATCACTGGTTCCCTCCTACTTAAGTTTTCCTGCTTCAAAAACAGCTTTCCTGAAAGTGAAGATATTAAAGCTTTGGACATATTTCCATGACCACAAAAGCTAATAATAACTTTCCCTTTTATTAACTAACTCATCCAGCATTTAGTCTCTACTACTCTTTACATAAGTATCTTGAAAGAGGTTGGTATCTCTTTATTTTCCAATAAAATGTTATTAAAGAATGACATGTTTTTCTCAAAGCACTTGGGGTGTGTGCTGAAAATGTAGCCTGAGACCTGGCATCAGACTTCTGAATCAGAATTTCTCCATGGGTAAGGTCCGGGCATCTAAGTTTGATGTGCACTCAAATTTTAAAATAAGCAAACCAGAGGATTAGGGTAGGGACACAAGAAATCACAAATGTGTCTCTCTCTCTCTCTCTCTCTCTCTCTCTCTCTCTCTGTCTCTGTCTCTGTCTCTCTGTCTCTGTCTCTGTCTCTCTCTTACACACACACACACACACACACACACACACACACACACACACACACACACACACCCTCAGGCTAAGTAAAAGCCATGCACCAAAACCAAACTGCTCATCTTCAAACTTTGCTTCTCAATTTCCTGCTTCGCAGGTTCATAGCACAAATCATTTCTCACCAAAGATTATTAACTTTCCTTCTGTGATGAAATTTCACTGGAAATGTGAAATCCTTCTGCCAGAAACATCACCAGGATACCAGGATGTTCTGAAGAAGCTGGCTCCAGACAGGCTGCCGGCTAGGTGAGCAAGCGGACAGCTACAACTTGGTTACCCATGGACTCAAGGAAGCCCTGTAGGGTTGGGTGGTCTCTGCAAACAGTAGTTCGAAGAGGAGGACAAAAAACACTAAATGTAATTTAATATTTCACACAGTCTCAGCCAGGACAAGGCCCAGGTCTGATCCTGAGTGAAGATCAAATTACCTCTGTCCACAGAAGGACACCCAGTCCCCCCACCACTGTTGGCAGCTTCTGTGGGAAAATGTACCAAGCAGCTGTGCTACCTTATCTGGTCAAAGGAAAGAAAGAGGTCATCAGATTCCAGGGCTGCCAGTTGTTAAACCTTTATAAGAACCACAAGGGGGTGGAGGTAAGAGGAGCCTAGAGAGTTTTAAGGAAAAGATACACAAAAATAGTTCTCATTCCTTTGAGAACATAATCCAGGATTTATTTTCTGAAATAAAAACCTGGAAGGAAAAAATAAACACACATTAAACTATTAATGACTAAATATCACTTAGGGATTTGACTCTATTTTCCTTCCTATAATAATGTTATGGAGCCAAAGCCAGAATACTCAGGAAGACTAATTACAAATGAAATTGAGACTGCAAAGCATTTGATTCACTTGTGTCAAATTTATTTAGTAGATTAGACTGGGTTGCATTAGTAAAAAAATAAAATAAAAATAAATCACTTAATCAAACTAAAAAAAATGCCACTAAATGGACCAAGGAAAGTCTTGGCTTTATAAAACAATCCACCCACTAAAAGCTTTAAAATCACATTAGTAGTAAACCTTGCCTAGATAGTGATAAATATCATCTATATTGTATCAACTGAGGTCACACTTTAAACATACCATTTTATTTCAACTTTCCCAACAAAAGCCTGAACTTAGAACTTGAAGTTCTAAACTATTCTTGAGTACCAAAAGGATGGCAATTTTCTAGAAGTCAGTTTATTTTGGAGACCCTAGAGGTGAAAAATGGAACTCTGCTTCCCCCAGTCTCAATTGCTTTGCAGACCTGAGATTGACTCCTTTACTGTTATCTTACATTTGTTTACTGTTCTCTTCAAGTTTAAGCCTTTTACGTCAAGGACCCTGTCTTTGGTGGTTTATACTTTCTAGAGAAAATATATTCCTTTGTAAATTATGTTAGCTCATCATATGGCACTTCAATTGGATTCTCCTATAAAAGAGAAAGTTATTTAAAGTTACCTTATAGTTAAAGCACAGCAGAGCACTTTTTGAGCCTATTTCTATGAGTTCCATCAATATATACTCAACCTGGGAAACTGTAGGCATAGCACAGCTAAAGTTACAATCAAGGAAGTTTCAAGTATTTTAGAGTTTGGGTTAAGGTCAGAGAACTACTGGAAAAAATCTCCAACTTAAGTACACGGTGATGAATCTGTTCATTATTATTTCAGGAGAATTTGAGACCAAATGGATTATTTTCGTGAATTGACAGTTGGGCTTTTAAGGATACAGCCAGACCTTTGTTTACTAGCAAAGTCATTAGTACATATTTGAAGCTTTTCATTGTTGTTTGTTTGATTGATTGTTTTTAGTGCTGGTGATTGAACCCAGGGATATTCTATCTTGTGCTATAACGCTAGACATTTTTATTTTGAAATTAGTCTTAGTTTTAAAAAAATATAAAGTATTTTTTCTAAACGAATCTAAATAAACCTAGCATGTTCAGTGGCTTAGGATTGTGAGAGTATTCGCGCATTTAGAGAATAGCCAGTATTTCAGCATCGCCGAAGTGTCAGAGATCTGGGAAAGGGAGTTAGGCAGAAGTTAGAGCTTGAGAGAACTCAGGGATCAGACTAAAATATTTGCATAATTTTGACCTCACGATTTTGCTAATATTACATCATATAATACACCTACTGACTTCACTGAAATTCTTTATAAATGTTATTTGAATGATTGTGTACAAATTCTATCAAATTGATGTATTATGATTTAAGGATAAGTTGGATATTGGTTAGTTATTATTTTTAAGTACTATAAACATCACCATGGTAAATATATTCATAAATCTTTGCCTGTTAATAGTCAATCTCTGTTTCATACAAGAGGTACATCTGAGGTAGGACTAGAAATGTATTAGGCTCAAAGAAGCCAGATATAATCATGGCCCTACTCCAAGGTACCATATTTTCTTAGATTAGAAAAATGTGGATTTCTGTAACAGTCTATTAATTAATCTTCCTGATTCTAGTCTGTATCCCTCAAATACATTCCCTTCAGTCAGCCAAAGTAAACTTTTCAAAGTATAAATATGATCATGTCCTCCCTACTAAACTTCATACATTAGCTTCTCAATGTGTCATGTGTAACTATGAAAATTCAAGAACATGTTAAGTCTTATATGCCATCACCAACATATAGAATTTTCATTTATCATAGTGATCTGTTACTGTCTCTCCTATTAATTTATGAATGTCATAAAACCAGGAATGCTGAGCTATTCATCTTTGAATCAACACCAGTATAGTGTTAGTGAACAATGAATGAATTAATATAACAAAACACAAGTTCTTCTTCTGTATATAGAACTTAATATCCTTTTACCATTGGTTCTTCTGGGATTTAGGGAGAGGCAGGGTGAGGGTCAAGAGTTGAGGGTTCAAACCAGGGTTGAGGTATCTGACATGTAACCAAAATAAGGGTATGTGATACAGAAACCATTATAGTTCAGGTAACCTGACAAAAGATGATCTCTTTTGGATTATTCCATTTTTGTTTTAAGCCCCCCTCCAATATGTCCCGTTTACTAATATAAAATTATTTGGCTGAAAAAACCCAGGTGAAAAGAACAGATGATACAGCCCCATCTGCTCAGTGATACTCACAAAAGGGAAGATTTTCTGTTGGAACTAACTGATACAAACTCTTCCATATGTAAGGTAGGGGTATGCAAGGAAAGTTCATTAGCTCCCATGGCAAGCCCCATGGATATGAATCCTCCCTCTCACAGTATCTTTCAAATTTGTGTATGTGCACGATTTCCTGGGGAATATTGTTAATAGATTAGATTCTGTTTCAGAAAACCTGGCTCTTGGTCCTGCTATTCTGAATTTTGCAAGCTCCCAGATGCTGCTGATGCAGGGACCACATCTGGAGTAGAAAAGTTCTGGCATATATTTTGCTTCTTCACTTGCTTAAAGAGGATTGACTCTTTACCTCAAAATATTGTCGTGAGGCTTAAATATTAAAATTCTAGATCATGTACTTGGTTATTATTGGACTTATAATGGAGTACTTCCATTGATGGTCTTTGTAGAAATATTTTTCTCATCCCTTTTAGTGGATCTCAAAGTTGGCTACACATTAAAATCACCTGAGAAGCTTTTAAAACATACTGATTCCAGGGTCATACTCAAACCAATGAATCTTCTTTGGGGAAGAAGACCAAGCATGGGTGTTTTATAAAGCTTCCTAGGTGAATTTCTCTCATATGAGGAGTCTGTGTGGTGATAAATTGACTGTGCACCTGAAATCTGAATTGAGTTTCCAGGATCTCCTTCTGGATTACTTACCAGGAAAAAAAAAAAAAACGGTTCTTAGAAGAAGTGCAGGGCAGCACCTCATGGGAAGGCATTCTAGTATTGGGGTATAAATAAGGGTCTCCAACAAAGAAGAGCATTAGGAAGCAGGCCCATCTCTGGAACTTTCTACACATATAGATTCCCAGGCTCTATCAGTGAGTCCGCAAGGCTTTGGAATCTGGTTGTCGTTTTAATTCTTGCAAATGTTTCTCAAGTGACTCTGATGACCCATAAAGTTTGAAACCACAACATGAATACATGCTAGGAAAGAAAGAAAGAAAGAAAGAAAGAAAGAAAGAAAGAAAGAAAGAAAGAAGGAAGGAAGGAAGGAAGGAAGGAAGGAAGGAAGGAAGGAAGGAAGGAAGGAAGGATGGGCATAGTGGTGCATGCCTATAGTCTCAGTATTTGGGAGGTTGAGACAGGAGCATCACACTCCTCTAACCCCCCCCCCCTCCTGTGTAAAGACAGCTGAGGTATTTGGAGTTTTTTGTTAAATTAATTAAATGATTATCTATTTAACTGCCTCCTATCACTTTATGAGCACTAACTGTTCTTATTTTTCCCTGGCCTATTCCAACAGGTACATTTATCATAGAACTTGGAACTATATTTTCCCCTATTCTATTATCAGAGCCTCTTTTCCATGACTGTTAGTTACCTTATTATAATAAAAGACTTCTTATAGAGGCCAGACCCTGTCCTTTCTGAATATGTTAAACTCATCAAATAGCACAGAATATATCTTAATATGCTATTATGATTTCTTCATCGACTAAGTTACAATGTCTATAGATAAGATAATAAATTAATATTGATAAAATGGAGAAAGAAGTTGTTTTGCAAACAACTTTATGGTAAATAAAGATATCATTATTGTGTTTGACAGAGAACTTTTTAAAAACATTAAATAAAATATTACTCATAAATAAACATCATAATAATAATTGAGCTTAATAGGAGTGAAAAGATTAACAAAAAGTAGTGATGGTTATGATAAATACCCTGATTTTATTATTATACAATGTATGCAGGCATCAAAATATCACAATAAATCCCAGGAATATGTACAA
The DNA here is from genome assembly GCA_004027655.1 of Graphiurus murinus. Classification (NCBI taxonomy): domain Eukaryota; kingdom Metazoa; phylum Chordata; class Mammalia; order Rodentia; family Gliridae; genus Graphiurus; species Graphiurus murinus. The sequence goes on from PVLC010012906.1 coordinate 32,766, forward strand.
TTTTGTATATATTATAACAAAATATATATGTGAAAAAGTAATTGTTAAAGCGGTTATTTTGTGTTTAAAATTAGTGCCACACATCTCTTTTTTAATAAGAATAGTTGAAAAACTTCAGAACAGAACTATGAGGCTTCTGCTTTCTACCAGTTCATAGCCTGAGTAGAGAAATAGACATGTGCCTAAATAACCCTAAACAATGTCAGACCAATAGAATATAAACACTGTGCTGAAGGAGAAATTCATCTGAGAAAATCTGGAATCACCTCCTGGAGTGATTTCCAAAAGCTGCATAGTTAGGGGGAAATGCAATAAAGATCAAGAAAACAGGTTGAGCAAAGGTCCACAGGTAGGCTATTGCCATGTGTGTTAGCAGTAAAACGAACACACAGGCTGATGCCATGGCTCCGTGGAAAGCCAGTGGTGGGGAAATGAGATAGGAAAGCCCAAATTTTGGTATCTGAATGCTTATGTTGAATTATTTAAACTTTGTTTTTCATATCCTGGGGCTTCATTGAAGATCTTAGAATAAAGGTAATGAAGGGAACAGAGTGTTTTGTTATCATGACGTGAGTGATGGTCTACCATTCTTTTGGCACCAATTATTTAAAGTTGAAAGACAAAGAAATTGAAAACCTTGAGTGTAGATATGATGAGGTCTTTAAAAGCCAAACATTATCAGATCTTTTTGACTCAAAATGAAAAAAATCACTGAAGCATCCTAAAAATTTTAATTTCTAAATAACTAAACATTAGTTTCTATAACCTAAAAAGCAAAAAAGTTTCTAGAATCTTTTTCTTCTGATTAAAGTGGAAAAGTTCTAGAGGCCCAAAATGGAGATGGCCACAGTGGGCCACACCCAGCTGTGACCTGTGTGAACTCACAAGGAGCCATTGTGAAGGAGTCTCCTGCACAGGCCTTCACTGCTGCTGGGTTTTGTTGGTTAGTACAGGGAGCTCTTGGTGGTAATCTATTGGACTCCAAGATAGTTAACCCTGTTGGTGGACTGGTGGCTTTGGATCTGATTTGTTGGTTTAGGCTTTTGACTTTGTTATTTTGTGTGTGTGTTTGTTATTTTGCTGTATTTTTGTTGGTTGGTTTGTTTTATTGTTGTTGTTGTTGTTTTAGTTAGCATTGTCAGTTGCTATTGCAGCTTTCAATGGACAGTGCTAGGAGAGAGTGCTGTTCAAGGTCATAGACACAGCTGACTCCACCTACCTGATGATGGAGCACATGAGTAGAGATGGGGGGAGGGCGGTGGGGCTGCTGCTGCAGGGAGTCTGGTAGCTTGTAAGAGGAGGGGCCCAGAGGGTGTTCCAGCAGGTTGTGAGTGCAGTGTGCTACTTCCACAAGAGAGGCATCCTGCACAGGAACCTGAAGCTGCATAACATCCTCCTGGACTCAGAAGAGAACGTCAAAGTCATTGACTTTGGACTTAGCTGCCACTTCAAGGCCAGGTACAAGCTGACAACTATTTATGGCACTCCCTGCTATTGCATTCTAGAGGTCTACTTCCGGGCCATATTGTTGGCCCTGAGGTGGACCTCCGGAGCCTTGGGGTCATCCTCTATATTATGCTCGTAGGCTGCTTCCTGTTTGCCCCCACCACTCAGGAGGAGCTGCAGGAGAAGGCACAGCAGGGAAAGTATTTGGTGCCCCCTCACATCACCATCTAGGGACCAATCATCCTCAACCACTTATTGACTTTTAACTCAGAAATGAGGGCCATTGACAAGAAAATCCTGGAACATAAGTAGCTGAGACAGGATATGGAGCATTCACCTCCTCCCCAATTGCCTGAATCCTGCAATCCTGAGAGCCATGTGTTGCCAGGTCAAACAGGACATTTGACCATGCAATGGCTATATACCTGCTGATCCAACTCCATGTGAGCCATGGAACAGAGCAGGGCGCCCTTCCAGGCTGGGCCCTAGGTTCAGTGTGTCTTGCTGCCTCCAATCCCCAGCAGATCCTTCTGCCTTTCCTCTGTTGCCCAAGAAGAGAGCCAGCCAGCCTAGCAGATCCTTCAGTCTTCCTTTTGCTGCCCAAAAGGAGAACCAGCCAGCCCAAACTCCGTATCTTCTAATTCCTGCCCTCTAAGGAGGACAGACAGTTGAGGGAAAAGGACAGAAGAGAGCCTGTTTGCCATTCCATATATAATATTCAAAAAAATTAAAATTCTAGTTCTCCAAAATAACTAGAATTGGAAAGTTAGTTTTCCAAAACTAGAAATGGAACCCAAATAGAGTGCTCCACTGGAGTTTGTGTGTGCTGGGAGTTTAGAGCAGATGGAGAGGCTGTGATTGACCAGCTGGCTGCAGGGCTTCATGTTAAGGAGAAAGACAGAGAAGTCCATGTCTTGAGATAAACCTCAAATTTAATCCAGACAAACTTTCCAACAGTCTTTTTTGGAAGAGTCTAGACAGAGAAAGATAATGTGAAAAAGAAGAGAAAACTGATGAGAGTGGAGGATCTAAAACAGGTAAGAAGAAAACTCAGAGGCAGAAAGGAAGTGACTCAGGTTGACTGACAATTCTCTAAAGAAAACATTAATGCATTGGGCCCAGATAATGAAGATATTCAAATCACCGTTCTTACCAGTCACCTTTTATCTCTCAATATAAACCGAACCCTCTATTGCATTTTTCTATTGTATTTTACTGTAAATATTTTAGAGTCATATGATTTTCTATAATTTACAAAAAAAACTCCTAAAATATTTATGCATCTTGAGTGCTGAAATTTTCTAATTTCCTATTTTCACTTATCCTTTCTCCTCTGTTTTCTTGTACTGTTCTATCTGATTCAACTTCTGTTTTAAACTATTTCCCTATTATTCCATCCTCATTATTTTCTGCTTTCATTTCACTGCAATTCATGCTTATATTTCTTTCCATATTTTCCTAGTGGCATCATCATGTATAAGCCTTTAAATTCATCCTCTGCCATTGATATTGGTTTCTGATATGTGGTCCACGTAATGAAAAGTTTTCTAGACCAAAACCCAACATGAATATCAGGTAGTGGCCCAACCAAGTACTGAAATTAAAATCATGCTCTGAACCTGTCTTCTTGGCAGGAGCCAGATATCCACTGAACCTTTACCAGATGCTCTTCTATGCAAGTTCCTTCACCATCAGAGGTTGACTAGTTTGCACTACAAACCATTGGCCACTCAGACTTTCAATGTTATATCTGCAGAAGAGTCCAGCTGTAGTACCCTACCATCCATGTGCCAGGTGTTGCACTAAACACTGGGGACACAGGACGAGTAGGACCTTTAGGCTCTCTCCCCTCCAGAAACTAGTGGTATAAATGAGAGGGGATAGACAAATAGACACATGATTGTAATATAGCATAATATATGATTTTTCTAAAAAGCTACACTATGAATTATCAATCTTGCAGACCAACATCACTTCCTCCTAGGGTAGCCACACTGGCTTCTCATGTGGGAGAAGAAAGTGCCTCAAGTCATACATAAATATACAATTATGCATCAATGGGGGCCTAATTCCTATTTGACTCGTGCATTCTGATTCAGTGAGTAAATTAGAGTTCTGTTATACTGGCAGTGGCTGCATATGATGGGCTGTAAATAATGCATCAATTTCTGTCTTCTTTTGTCTCTAGATTTTTACCTCTTATTGAACTTATGAATATGGAAGGAAAGATTATTTACTTTCCTAGGAGAGAAAAAAGTATTGAAATCAAGAAAACTCTGTAAAATATCTTCTATAAAAGACTGTGATGCCTACATTCACATTTCTTTACTTCACACCAAGGAGACTATGTGAAGTTTGAGCTCCTATGCATCCACTGACACTTGGGGAGGAAGAAGTTGGTTCTTTTCTCCTTCCTTTGTGATATGAGAATACTAAAGGTCTCAGTATGCAACCAGGGCAGTTATGACTCTTCCAATCTAAGTTCATGTATTCACTGGTCAAGAAGGCACATTTTAGCCAGGTGTGGTGGTGCCTGCTTGTAATCCTAGCATCTGGGAAGCTGAGACCAGAGGATCCAGGTTTGAGGCCAGCCTCAGCTACCTAGTGAGGCACTCCGCAACTTAGTGAGACCCGGTTTCAAAATAAAGAATAAAAAATAGGGCTGAGGGTATAGCTCAAAGGTAGAACGCCCCTGAGTTCAATCCTCAGTACCGCAAAAAGAAAAGGCCACACAACTGGTAAATCCAGATATAGAGTTTACTACAGATACATTAATATTCATATTTAGAAGTTCGAGAATTTACCTCAAGAGAGTTATCTCCATTTAAGGTGGATGAGACTTCATTCAGCTTATACATCTTATATATCCTAAGTTTATAAGGGAGACAGTAGGCTACATACTGAGGTTTTCTTAGAGAGGAAATATTATTTCAATGCATTGTTCTCCAGACTCCTATTCTCAATATAAGAGGAATAAAACATCTCATTTTGCTTTCTTAATAAATTAATCTTACAAAAAGATTAAATGGGAAAAACAAAAATATCTAAAATATATAAAACTATCTCGTGTTTTTTCTAAAATATTCTAACTTGACACTGCACAGATTCATGAATGAAGTCTAGGTTTCAGTCAGTTTCAACAGCTGCCCCAATCCCAATTCCACTGTCATAAAAGGAGACTTCCTTTTATTTATTGTTATATTTGGAGAGAAAATTTCTATACAAATATTGAGAGTCACTTCTAATTCTGTGTGAATTTTAGATAAAAACAGGAACTCTAAAAGTAATTTTCAACATTTTTATGGAAAATTTCTCTCCAAATATAATAAAAATGGAAGTATTTTAGTTAACATACATACATTCTACATTAGTATCTGTGTATATCCCCACTGTATAGAGTTATTAAAACTCAGAAAAGCTTACTTTATACCACTAGGATGGCTGGACTCAAAACAAGTATTGATGAATAAGTGCAGAAGATAAAACCTCTGTGCGTTATGTGTAGGAATCTAAAATCGTACATCCATTATGAAAAATATTGTGGAGATTTCTGAAAAACTGTAACTAAAGTTATGCATATGGCCCGGCAATTCCACTTCTGCATATGTATTCATCCATAAATCAAACTAGAAGTCTTAACATTGGAGAGGATAGATTTGTTAATTTTTTTTTTCTTATTTCATACATGAAAGTGACTATTGATGACAGGCTCTAGTGGAGAGAGCTAAATGACTATGAACTGATACATAATTTTAGTGACTTACGTTTTATTTTAGTGAGAAAGATTTCTGATTAAAATTAAATATATTCAAACAAGCTTATTCATGTATGAAAGTTCTAATATTGAACTAAAATAGGTAATTATTTTAGTTGATCAAGCTGTCAATTCACACATTTCAAAAAATCAATGAAGCTGATTAATTGATTCAAGTGAACTGTTAGTTGGTTGATTTCTCCATTCTATTATTTAGAAGTTAATTTTTTTCTTCTATTGCTACATAGATTCATGCTTAATCTCAAGCTAATAAAAAACATCATTAGGAAATTTTAATATTTAATTTAAGTAGCTTTAATTCAACAAAAGTTTATTGAACATGCATCATGTATAGGGCGTGTACAAATTACAAATAAAAATAAGATGTGATCTACACTTTTAAGAAATTGTAATCCATATAAGAAGGAATGTCATAATAATAATTTTAATCATTTAAAAATACTGAGAGGATTGACTCCATATGACAGAAGGAATGCACATATCCACATCATCTTATGACTAAAATACCATGAAGTAAGGAAAAATGGCACCTGCATTTCTGATAATTCTCCCTACATTTATCTCTGGATATAGTAAGAGATGGAATATAATAATCTTATTTTAATAAATTCAAAGTATGAGAAGAGGATTGGACCAAAAGGAAGAAGGAACATATGTGTCCAGCTGCTTTTTTTCCCCCCTAACACTGTGAACTAAAAAACATATTTAAAATAGATCTGTAGCAGCTCTTGAAAAACAGGAAAAGGGTCTAGAAGTAGTCTATGAAATTTGAATTATTTTTACCTTTCACTCAAAATTACTAAAGCAGTTTATGAGAAGCATAAGTAGAACCCATACTCAGGTAGGCAAAGATAATCTTATAGAAAATATTCAGAAAAAAAAGAATTATGAATAACTTAAGGGAGACTATGACAAAGAAACTCCATGTAGACAAATAATTACAAAAATGACAGCAAAAAGATGCAATAAAAAATAAAATTTTAGGATTAACCTCAGTTTTTTCTGTTTTGTATTCATAAAAAAGGAAATAAAGATTGTAAAAATTAAAACTGGGATATTAGAATGACAAAACAAAACCTCTATAGAGGGACTGAATAGCAAATGGGCCCAGCTAGACAGTAAACTCATGAGAAGAGGATGAAGCCAAGGAAATCTCCCAGAACACTACACAAAAGAACAAAGAAATGGAAAAAATGAGAGAAAAGTGAATAGACAAGGAAAAGAAATCTCAATATCCATTTAATAGAAGTTCCAGAAAGAACAAAGAATAGAATGAGAGAAAAGACAAAGAAATCACATAAATGATTTTTAAAAATTTAGGGTCTAATGGCACAACTGAAAGAACTTAGAGAGCACCAAGCTAAGGAGAAAGTGAGATATAAGAGGGACTCTAGACAAAGAAGGAGAAACCTTAGATGAGCAAAGAAGGTGACTTAACTGAAGGTGATGGGGGGGCACCCTAATGCACATGATGTACTTTCACAAACATATCAAGGTCAATCACTAAACTGAACTTGAGAAGGAGGGAAAGGGAGGGAGTGGGGTAGGAGTTGGGGAAGGGTTAAATGAGAGATGTGTGCATGTATGCCTTTACCAGCTTGTAGCTAACAAAGATGTATGATTACAATGCACCAATAAAAAATAAAAACAAATTTCAATAAAAAAGATTAATAATATTAGACATCTACCTAAACCACCAGCCTGCAGTTTTGGAATTCCAAATATGAAAAGAAAATCCTACTAGATTTCAGATGGAATAAAAGATCAACTACAAGAAAATGCCTCACAATTCAGATACAATTCAGATGGACAAGAATAATCTTCTTGGCAACTCGGAGTGCCAAAAGGTAAAGAAACTACAGCTGTAATGTTACCACCTCAAAACTGTTTGAAAGCTAAGATACTACACTTAAACTGATTTAAAATGGAGGAGAAAATGACATTTTCAAATGTGTAGTGAGTTAGAAAGTTTGGCAACCACAGTTGTTCTCTGAAAATATAAATTCAAATATAAGAAAACAGAGCTTAGAAAGTGGGCTACCATGAAAAGGGTAGCTAAAAAGAAAGAGAGAGAGAGAGAGAGAGAGAGAGAGAGAGAGAGAGAGAGAGAGAGAAGGAAGGAAAGAAGGAAGGAAGGAAGGAAGGAAGGAAGGAAGGAAGGAAGGAAGGAAGGAAATTAGTAAAAGCAGTTAAGCTTAAATATTACTTGAAGCATAATGTAAAAAATCTGAAATGAAATTCTAGAACTAAAACATGGTTTTAGCATAGGGAAATAGTAGAGAGTCAAGAATTTGGCTTTAGGAAGGGAAGCAAGTTATAATATCCTAAGGTTCTTTTCACACTAAGCATCTAACTTCAATTAAATGAATATATATGGATGTATTTATAATAAATTACAATATATTTATATATGAGATCTAAGCAAAATGACCTAGAAATAAGTTCAAGACCAGTTATATTTTTATAAATAACTAATGGCACATGCAAATCAATTTTATAAATTACCATCACCACTGGGGTTAAAAAAAAAAAAAAAAACATGTGCAATAAATATTTTATCCATGTAACCAAAAGGAAGGAAAGAGAAATTATGGCAACTAGCTAAAATAAATTTAAACATGTCATTAATCACCAAAAAACATGGTGAGGTTAAAATCATCCATTGAAATAGATTTATATATTTTATGGTAGTTGATGTTAGACTATTATCTATATATATTTATGCATTCATGACATACCTACTTTTTCAATATTTCTAGGCTGCACAGGACACCTGCAAATTTTTTTCAAATTATGACAAATCTTCAAAAAAAATCTTCATATAAGAAGACCCAGGCAGTTCAAACTCATGTTGTTCAAGGGTTAACTGTAAAAGACAAGACAAACTTTAGATGGAAAAGTTTTTAAATGTCAGAATAACATCTCTTCTCCTATCTATTAAAATATGTAATAATAAACTTTTATGTATCGGAGAGTATGGTTTTGACTATGTACATTTTTAAAAACTGATAGGAATGTAAGAATAAATTAATAAATCCAGTGTTGTAATTTAAGTGTATAACTATAAAAACAGTAGACAAAAAATTAAAATATAGAGGCTTAAAAACAACACAATTAACAATTCTTTTTTTTTTTTCCTGGTGCTGGTGATCAACCTAGGACGCTGCTCATGCTAGGCAAGCATACACTATTACTGATTTATATCCCCCAGCTCAATAATTCTTATTTAATAGATAATAATAATTTTGTATGTTAAAAGCAGAGAATTCATATTTTGGACGCAAAATAAATTTAGTAATTCACAATTTATAAAGCCCTGAAGAAAAGAGGAGGTAGTGATTAATTCTGACTATAGAGTAAGAGATACTCTGATCCAGTTAGACTAGAGCATTCCCCATCCAGGGAATGAAAGGTGCAAAGTTTATCCTTCTGTTTCTTTTCAGCCCCAGGTCAATAAATATATTATATCCACCATACCTGTCCTTATGGCTCTTCAGTTACCTCTAGAAAATGTGTAAGATGTTGGAAAAAAACTAAGTTCCTAGTATTAAAATTTTACCAATGGAAGTTGAGTGACAAATATTTATGCATTCATATTTAACTTTTCCATATCAGTTGTCCTAATTCCCCTGAAATACACAATAAAGCAAACTATTTTGAGTTCATTTAAATACTAAAGCCAGACCTGGTGGCACATGCCTGTGATCTCAGTATTTAGGAGGCTAAGACAGGAGAATCACAGGTTCCTTTGAAGAGAGCCTCAGCAACTTGGTGAGGTCCCTCAATAACTTAGCAGGACTCTGTTTCAAAAAAGTGAAAAATAAAATAGGTTTAAGGGTGTAGCTTGGAAGTAGAATGCCTCTGGGTTCAACCTCCAGTATCCAAAGGGGGAAAAAATCTAGAGATAAGTGTATATTTAGTTTTAGGTGTGCAAACAGGGATGCATATAGGTGTATATGTATATACATATACATATATATATATGCATCTGTATTATATTCATGTCTATGTATATACATATATATGGATATCCTTTTTTATATATATGTACACATATATGCATGCACATGTGCATATGCATATATGCATGTATATTGTTTTAATATACAAATATTGATAAGAATATTAATAAAAACCCAACTAGGATTGGGAAATGCAAAAATCCAATAAATTATGAGGAATCATTGAATGTATTTGACAGGTCTTAATTAATAGCATTATTCTGTACACTATAGAAAGGCATGTTATTTTACATAAGCACTGTGTTTGCCATCATGCCTATAACATGATAAAAGTTTTTAGACAGAAACTTTTGAGCAGTGTCAATAATGATATCGAGGAAGAGATATCTGTCAATAATGATATTGAGGAACACATATTTCATAATATAAGCTCCTTATAACAAAAACTGTTAATTTATTGTCCACTAAGATATTCCCATCAATGACCACATTACCATCCTCAATAATTTATCAATCTGGAATGCTTCATTACAAAACTTGATATAAAATGAAAGAAAATACAAAGTTCTATTCAAACCTTTACCAGGAGACACAGAATAAAAAGAGAAGATGACATTGTTTAGCCCTTTGTTGATCTGGCATAACTTATTCTTCAAGGACTCAAAATATGCTCTTTTATTCTGTAAGTTTTTCTTGCTTAAAAGAAACTATCACTCTGGCATCTGTGTTTAATCTTGCCTTTCAAAATAATACAATAGTGAATAACTACTACACCCCACTTCAATGAGCTCTGTGGAGATGGTAAGGCAGGGACATAATACTTCCAAGGGTAGATCTATGGACTGAATTTTCTTCCCCTAGTCGGGTATGGTAAAGCATGCCTATAACCCCAATACTTGAGAGGCTAGACAGGAAGATCACAGGTTTGAGGCCTGCCTCCGTAATTTAGTAACACCCTCAGCAACTTAGAGAGAACTTGTTTCAAAATAAAATAAGGCAAGGAGTCTAGCTCAGAGCTAGAATGCCCCTGAGTTCATTACACACACACATGAGAATGACCTTCCCCCCAAATTAGGTTTGGATGGAATTCTAAGTATTGGGC
>PVLC010012907.1:0-43087 GCA_004027655.1 Graphiurus murinus
AAAAAAAAAAAAAAAAAAAAAACATTTTACCAAGGTTTCCTTAATAATAGTATTTTTAAAGAAGTTGAAATAAAACAAATATCTTCCAGAAGATTCTTTGGTAAATAAAGTATATTGGTAAGGTATATATGATATATACTATATTCGTAAGATTATATGGTATATACAGACAGATACTTATGCAATGTCCTACCTATTATGTCCCACTTTAAACTTTGCAACACAGTTCCCTCCAATAATTTGAAAACATTTTATTTACCTGATTTTCTCAAACTACATTATTTTGGAAAGAAAAAGATAAGGCAGCCGACCTCTGTGGGAGCAAACATCATTTTGCTGTAGTGTGGCCGATTTGAGCATGCTATTTTCAGTATATATTAGAGTTTCCTTACTTTGGTTTTTCCATCAAAATCATACACTAAAATTCGATATTCTCCTTTCAAATAAAGCAAATTCCCTGTTGTCTTGAAGAAAGTTGTTCTTAGCCACCTTGAATTTAAAGAGGAAAACTCCAACAGCAGTCAACAAATAAGAAACACACTAGTTACTTAAAAATTCTCTCTTGGGTATTGTCCAAAAGACTCTAGGGACCTGAGAAAATAGAGTATTTTAGAGGAAACAAAAACACACTTCAAAGAAAAAGGTACTGAATTTCTTCCTGAATGTTTTTTTTTATGTCTAGGCTGTTGAAGTAGAGAGTAGGGATTTTAACAGCCTATATCTTCTTTTCATGGTGGATCTTGGTTCCATAGCCATCACATAATAAGAATTACAAAAAAACATTGGATGTTCTATTTTATTCTAAAAAAAAATAATAAGACTGTGGAAAAAAAATAGATGGCTGATGGGGCAAACTCTTGGCTGGGAATTAAGTTTCAGGTAGAATCCATGTCCAATACAACCAGGTGCTATATATAGGCTGTGTAACTTTCTTTGTTGTATTGACAACATGTATTTAAAGTATATAACACATGTTGTGGTACTATGAAGAAAAATTGGAAGATGTCATTTTGGTTTAGAAAATTTCAGTGATGGGATGGGGATGAAAATTGACCTTGAGTAAAGAATTAGGTTTTCTAATGTATTAATAATACCAATAACAAAAAGAGTGATAAAAGAGATCTCTAAAATTGTCATACAAAATTAATTGTTTTTGGCAATAATTTATGAGATTACATAGTAATATATTCATTATAGAAGATCCAAAAAGAAAAATGGAATATGGATGCAGATAGCCACTGTAAATATTTTCAGATATTTTCTTTTATTCTGATTTCCATGTGTCTGAATGAATGAAATTGTAAAAGATTGCCTATCCCATCTTTTTCCACATTATTCTCCCTCTCTCCCACCTTTCAGCCAGCAGAGTTGGCATTTAACACTCCTTTCCCTGAGTGTGATGTTATACAATGCTTAAAAAATACAATGTTAACTGAAGTGCAAAATGGATTTTGAAATGTATTATCATCCTGAGAACAAAGCTTTTGTTTGTAAAAAGTAAGCATCAGTGAGACAAAATAAGATTCCTAGGATCTAAGAGGCCACAGTTTAGAAGATGTAAAGTGAGAGTTTATAACAGGAACTTCAGAATAATTTTTAAAGAGTTCTTTCCCTTCCAATTGCAACCAATTGGCAGGGGATGGTACATAAGAGAATATTATGATGGTAAAAACATGTTGTCACTTTCCTTTCCAACATTAAAAGTCTAGATGTGATGGTGATAGGACTTGAACCAAATGCTTTTCTGGGTTGAATCATAGAGACTGAAGTATCATGAAAGTTTTCATATATATATTCCAGTCCTTAAGTGCACTATATGAACTAAATGAGCCACGGCAAGAAGCAAGAGAAGTGACTAAGTAGATATTCTTCAGCATTATAGCACAGTTCACTGAAAACAATAGAGGATCCCTGAGTCTCAGGTTAGAAAGGAATTAAAATACACTAAAATGATCAATCAACATGTGAAGAACTGTAGTTGTGTCTAGACAAAATCAGAGCATGGGGCTTTTAAGATCAGAAGCCATGGGCATAGTTATATGTGTGGTGGATACAGTAGATGCCAGAACATTCTAAAACCAGGCCAGGTGCGTTGGTAGAACAGAGGATAATGTATCTAACATACATTTATCTCCTGAATATGCAATATTAAGAAAGCCATCCCTGTCCCCAGGAACTTAGAAGAGAGAACTAGAAGGAGAATGAGGACAAAAAGAATCTTGATTTATCTTAGTTGAAATAGTAAATTGAACACATCAATAAGAGAGCTATTGTCTATTTTAACTTGAATTATTTTTTCTTTGCTTCCTACTTTAAATTGGGACTTAGAAACTAAATTGCTTTCCAGTCTAATCAAATGAAAATTGTCTGTATAGCAATTCCATACTATCATTTATTTACTAATTCTCTGTTGTCAGATATTTAGATTATTTTTCCATTTTAACTAATTTGTTATAAATATTTTGTACATATATCTTAGTCTTACTGAGTGTGGTATAACTATAAATACTTATAAGCACAACTTTTGGCTCAAGAAAACATATTATTACAGCATATTTTTAGTTTCCCTTCAGAATGAACATTATCAATTTATTTTCCAATTAGTGTTGCCTAAGTTTCTGTTTCCCTTATCTTGACTAATATAGCACAACAACAATTAAAATTACTTAATAATTTGAAAGCCAACATATAACAATTTTATTTCCTTGATTGCTAGATTATGTCAAAGCCTCAAAAGTCATAGATAAGTTTTCTACTATTTCTTGAAGTAAAACAAATATTCAACTGGGAAGCATTTTGTTTGTTTCTCAGACTTGGTCTGTTCATGTGTCTGGGTCTGTTTCCTAAATAGAGCAGGAGAAGCCTGTGTTCAGAAATGTAGTTAAATAAGTTGTCTCTAAGACTATGTGAATCCATGTTTAAATGTGTCCATGTTAAAGGGAGAAGAGAAATTAAGATACACTGGGGTCTTAATTTGCCAATTTAAGGGTTTAATTGCCTGAGAGATTCAAAGAGGAAGCGTTTTGTGCCTATCTTGAAAGGATGGTCATTGTTCTAAAGATTTTATTTGATTTGATTCCTTTCTCTCTCTCTCTCTCTCTCTCTCTCTCTCTCTCTCTCTCTCTCTCTCTCTCTTCTTGCAAGGGAATGAAGTTAGTTAGAATACTTTCTTCCTTTTAGATTGCCCTTTTAAAGCAGAGGGGGGGAAATTTAATTCATGGACTCAAACTCCTACCTGAACCATATTTCAGTATACATATATGAATGCTTTTCCCTTCAGGAGACTTTATGTTTTATATTCATATTAGCAATGCATGACAATGTCTACTTCCACCTTCACACATTCCAATGTACAAGGTATTAGGCAAAAAAAAAACCCACCATTATTATTGTGCAAATTTAGATTTCATTAAATGAAGGTGATTCATATTTCATATAATTTTAATGTTCTAATTTTATCTTATAGTTGTTAATTTATTTGAAAAGTGCATAATATATTTACTTCATCATTTAGTGACTTAAAACATCAACATGTATTATCTCAGAGAGTTTCTCCAGGTTTGCAATTAAATAATACCTTATTTGGGTGTTCTTGATCAGGATTTCTCAAGAAGTATAATCAAGATGTCTGTGGCTACAGTCTTCTGAATTCATGACTGGACCTGGGGATACACCTGCTAGGAGGCTCATTCCCATGATGGTTGGCAGGTATCCTTCCTCAATTCCTTGGCTACTTATGGCAGGAAGCTTTACATTTCTTTCAGTGTGGACTTTTCCATTGGCTGGTTTAAGTGTCCCCAAAATATGGAAGTTGGCTTGCTCCAGAGTAAGTAATCCAAGATTACAAGATCAAAGCCTCCTTATTTTTTATGAACAAGCTTTAGGTATCACACTCCATCATTTCTACAGTATCCTCCAGGAAACATAAGCCAGCCCCCTTCATGCTGTAAGAGGAGTCTAGAAAGATTACAAAAGTTAGCATCTTGACCTCTTTCCACATGAATGCTACTGTGATTTGGGTCTGGAATGTTCCCTGAAGCCTCATGTATTGAAGGCTTGTTCCTTCATGCAGCAGTGTTCAGAGGTAGAGCTTTGGGGGAAGTGATTGGATCATGAAGGCTCTACCTCCTCTGTGGATTAATCCATTGGTAGCTGGACCACTGAGAAGTGGTGAAAACTGCTGGTTGATGTGACATGTTTAGAAGAAGTAGGTCACTGCGGGCTTGTCCTGAAAGGGTCCCCCAGTCTCCCCAGCCTCTCTCTCTCTCTCTCTCTCTCTCTCTCTCTCTCTCTCTCTCTCTCTCTCTCTCGGCTTCCTGGATGGCATAAGCTGAGCAGCTTTCCTTTGCCCTTCCACTATAAGGTTCTGTCTTATTTCAGGACCAAAACAATGGAGACAGTTAACCATAGGCTGAAACTTTTTTCCTTTCCTTTTTTCTTTTCTTTCCCTTTTCTTTCTTTTTTATAAAACTTTTATTGGTTCAATATAATTATACATCATAGTAAGATTCAAAGTGACACAAACATGTATGTACACATCACTTGGTATATTTCCTCCATATACCACCCCCACGTCCTCCCTCCTCGTACATGTTAGTGAGATTGGTAGTGAAACCTTCCTGTATGGATGCGACCTTATTTGAAATGTTCCCTTCCTCAATCCTCATTTTTACCATTTCCATCTTCCTTCCTTGATGCCCTTCTACTTTCCTACTGGTCTCTCTCCTCATTTAAGTGACATCTTTTTTGCTTCCTATTGTCATTCCAGTTTTCACATATAAGAGAAAAATATGAGACTTAAACATCTAAAACTGTGAGATAAAATATATTTCTCCTCCTCTATGTTGTTTCTCTAAGGTATTTGTCAAAGCAATGAAAAGCTGACTCCCATGGATGCCATTCTTATCCACTTGGATGTGACACCCATGCTTGAATGTTTTCCTACACAAACACCTTCATACCTTGCAAGGCTCTACCTTCTTGTGAATATGTCTTACTTATACCTATTGGACTGTGAGGCCCTATGTTCGGCTTGTCCAGTGTTGCCACCCTCCTCATTTCTTTGTAAGAGAAATACTAGTTGCCATCCTTGGAAAACCAGGGGAAAAAAAAAGACAAAATAATAAGGATCTACAATTCTGTCCAACACTATGCTGAAGTTTTGTTTTTCTTGTTTTTTTTTTTTTTTGTGGTATTTATTTTTCTTTGCTTCCTGGAAATTGTTGTTTCTCTGGTTCTGATGTGTACTTGTTAGTTCTTCTTTGTAGTTTATCTCTTTGAGTATTTTCTCCAGTGCTGGTTTGGAAGACATAAATGTTCTCAGTTTTTGTTTGTCATGGAAGATTTTTATTTCCTCATCGATTTTGAGAGAGGGTTTTCCTGGGTAGGAGAATCTTGGCTGTAAGTTATTTTCTTTTAGAGTTTGGAATATGTTACTCCACCCCCTCCTGGCTTTCATGACTTGGTTTGGGAGGTCTGGGTGATTCTAATTGGTTTGCCTCTAAGTGTCATTTGGCCTTTTACTTTTGTTGTCTTTAGGATTTTCTCCTTGGCCTTTACATTAGTCAATTTGATTATTATGAGGCACGGTGAGCCTCTTCTTTGGTCTTGTCTAGAGGGGGTTCTATATGTTTCCTGTACCTGTGTGTCAACTTCTATTTCTATGTTTGGAAAATTCTCTGATATCACTTCTTTGAAAAGATAGCTTATTCCATTAGTTCCAGCTTCTAGTCCCTCTTCTATGCCTATTATTCTTAGGTTTGCTCTTTTAAAGTTGGCCCAGATCTCATCGATGTCCAATTCATACTGTCAAATATTTTTTCTAGATTATGTATTTGTATTGATGCCTTCACTTCAGTTATTGCATCTTTCACTTCCTTCAATGCTTCTCTTTGGTTCCTGTTCAAGGTGTCAGATTTTTTGTTTATTTGTTCCTTTATTTCTTTCCAACTCTCCCTGTATTCTTTCTGGAAATCTTGTATTGTTTCTAGTATTAAAGATCTGAATTGTTCTTCTGGTAGTCTCTGCCATTCTGGGTTGGTGAGTTCTGTTATTGTGGGGTTGTGGTGGCTCATTGTTTCTTTACTATTTTTTCTTCCCATGGTTTCCTTGTTCTTAAATTTATATCTTTGCTGCTTTTGCAAGCTTTCTTCTAGTTTATAGATTTCTGATTTTTATTTTCTCTCTGTGAGTAGAATCTGGACTGAGTTGCAATTACTTTAGGGCTTCTTCTGCCCTCTCTAATGGTGCCATTGGTGGGTTTCAGGTGTTGACTTCTAGGGTCTGTTCGTAGCTTCTGTTATGGGGATTCATCTCAGAGGTGTGAGTAGGACAGCTTGTGGCCTCTTTGTTTTTGGGCCTTGATGTGGGATGTGTTGAGGTACTCCTTCTATCAGCAGAGATGAGTTTATCCTTAGAGTTTGGCAGTCCCTTCTGCTGGTACACCTCTCTGGTCCAATCTCTGTAGTAGGGATTTAGAGGTGTCCATTGGTATATACAGGGACAGGTTGTTTTCATTGGTGAAGGTTGGATGAGAAGTAACAATGATGAATGTAAGAATAGGGTAAAGTAGAAGGTATAGTCCAGTGGAATAAGGCTTTGAGTGTGTTGAGGTCATATATGGTAGAGATTAGAGATAGTGGATATCACGGATTCAACCCAGGGACATCTTACCACTGAGCTATATCCCCAGACTTATTTTTTATTTTTTATTTTGAAACAAGTTCTCACTAAATTGCAGAGGACCTCACTATTAGCTGAGGCTGGCCACACACCTGCGATCCTCCTGTCTCAGTCTCCCATGTACTGAGATTACCAGCATGTGCCACCACATCCTGCTGCTGAAGTTTATAGTAAAAGGAATCAAATCAATAGCAGAAGTATTATAGAAAGAGTGAATTGGGTCGTTATTATCAGGAAATTATATGACTCTACCTAGAAAAAGCAAAAGACTTTGCAAATTATTAGACATAATAATGTAGTGTAGCCTATAGATAGATATATCAGTACATCAGTGTGCACAAAAATATAGTTACATCTCTACTCACCAGCAAAAATAAACAAAATTAAACAAAAATATAATTTTAATAGCAATAAAAGTATAAGTGATCTTAAAATAAAACCAAATAAAATTTTTATATTTGGATTAAATGATATGAAAGGAGACAATAAGTGAAGTGATATGTGCACAGAAAAAAGATTCAATGACATAGCTCTTTTTTAATAAACATTCACATTTGCCCTGTAGTTTTGATGTGACCTAGTTAAAAAAGGAAAAGGGTTTTCATGGATATTAACAATATTTTAATTGTAAGGAGTACATTAAAGAGACAATGCTAAAAATAGGCTCATCATGAAAGAAGAATAAGGGGAAGGGGCTGCCTGATTTCATATCAAGGCTTCTTATAGAATTAATGCTGCATAACATTTTACCTAATGGGTGAACTTAGAGACCAATACAACATATAGAACCAAGAAAATATTTATTCAATTAAAATAATATGTAAAACTTTAAACTTTGTGAAAGAATTAGGCAAATATTTTCATTTAAAATAAGTGAGAAAAACAAAAACTATAGACACTCAATGGATAAATTTGTTAGGGTTTTTTTTCATTATAAATAAGGAAAAGACAAGTCATATTTTAGAAGAAAATACATGCAATATAAATATCTGATAATGTAACATATAAAAATGAGTAAATATCTAAGAGGAAAAATTATCAAATGCAGTAGTATCTCTTATTTGTGGGGAATAGGTTCTAAGACACTTGGTAGTTGAAATCATGGATGGTTGTGAGCTCTATGTACAGTATATTTTATTCCTATGCATACCTACCTACGATAAAGTTTAGCTTATAAAGTAAGTATAGTACGAGATTAACAATAACTAATAAAAATAAAATGTACAGCATCACTATTCATGCCTTGGGGCCATTATTAAGTAAAGATTACCTGAACACACACACTGCTGTGCTGCAACAGTCAATCTGATAGTAGAGATGACTACTAGTAATTAAAGGGCAGGTAATGTATGCAATGAAGCTATGCTGGACAAAGAGATAATTTATATCTCAGGCAAGATGGCATGAGTCATCACAAGAATTTACCAAGCTACTCAGAATGATGCCCAAAGAAAAACTTATGAATTGTTTCTGGAATTTTTCACTTAATATTTTCAATCATGATCAACCAAAGCTAACTGAAATTGCTAATATCAAAACCATAGATAAGCGAGAGCCACTGTAGAATAATGAGCTAAGAGCATGATTGACTAGGGTGACCCCTGGAGTTACCCCTGTGTCCTGCTGTTCATGAATTTGTGCAGCCTTCTCCCTGTGGTGTGGGTGGGGCCAATTATGTGCTTCCAAACAATAAAATAAGGCAATAGTGATTCTCTTACTATGCTTTATAATATAAATATATACATTATATTCTTTTTAATGTTTTGTATATTATGGGATGAAACAGTAATGAAGAAATATAATAAAAAAGATTCAAAGATGTATTAAAAATTTGAAGAGAGAAATACATGAGGAAGCAAACATTGTTCCTGGGAAAATATCAAAATGAAATAATGACTCCTGTTGTTAATGTGTGTTGGGGGAGAAGTATAAAAAAATCAACAATTTCTGATGATGCATAAAGGATACCATGAAAATATTCTAATACGACTTTTCCAAATTTTATACAATAAAGTCTAATGATTTAGACTACATTCATCTCTTCTCAGATGATGTTCACTCTCTAATACCTGAAACTTGATTTCTGTTTGGCTTATTCCACTTCAACATATATTAATACTTCTCATTTGGCGTTAAGTACCTGACCTTTATTCAAAACTAGAAAAAAAGTTACACCTCCAAATTCCTTTATTGCTTAATTTCTGTAGCTTATAGGGAATGTGTTAATTTTCTTACCTTTTGCAGAAGAATGTTTAATGCTGTTGAGTGAATGACTAGCCGGGTGTTGTGGCACATGCCTTGTAAATGAATAATTGGAAGCTGAGACAGGAGGATTGCAGGTTCAAGGTCAGCCTCAGCAACTTAGTGAGGACCTGTCTCAAAATAAAAAATAAAATAGGGCTGAGGGTACAGCTCAGAGGTAGAACTCCCCTAAGTTCAATCCTCAGTAACCCCTCCCCCACCAAATAAGCAGTAAGTGGCTAACATCAACCTTAATATTATCACTACTGAGTAATTATTAGAAAGACATATGGTATAACCAGAAACCACATGTTAAATATAATACAATTAGTTTTTTCTTTTATTTTCTCCATAAAACATAAGATAAGGAGGAAACTCAAAGTTTTAAAAGTCTATGTAACATGCAATATCTTAGATATTAGACAACACTAATATTAATATTTGAGACTCTGGTATACTAGGAATACAAAAATCGTATTTTTCTACTTTAAATAAACTTTACCAATCCAGCAACTCTATTTCCTCAACAATTAAAAATAGTAATATTTCAATAAAATATTTTATAAATGAATAGCCGTGATTTTTATATTCTCGATTTTTCATATGTTCCCTAATGTATATATACACATAAAATATGTATATTCATATGTTCATCTGTTTATAGTAAAAATTAACAACTATGCTATGTATACAAATTTCCTTTAAGGAGGTATTAAATAAGATATGACCTCTGAAGTGGGCAACTGTAACATTTTTTTTAACTTCAAAAATAAAAGAAAATCTAGAAATGTCCTTGTATAACTTCAAGATGTTTGACTTTCAGGTAAAAATCAAAGACTTTTCTATAGTTTATTCCCATTTTTATATTGAACTTATTTTAGCCTCAGTAGATCTATGATATACTGTTCTCAGTGGAATAAGAAACAAGTAACATGGATAGCTTAATAGGGAATTTGACTTTGAATTTATTTCCTATTTAAGCTCCAAGAAATTTTTACAAAGATTGAAATGTTTTGGACTATTTTTAAAAGAACAAACAGAATTCTCCCAGCTCATACACTATCTACAGGCTAAAAAGCACTCTGACAGATAAAAAAAAAAAGAAAGAAAAGAAAAATTCCCTTTTGAGATGGCAAAATGGAACCCCAAGTACAGTACTTCCCCTAGCATAATGTCATTGAACAGTTCTAAGTCCTTTGTTCTTTCTAAGCCTACTTTGAAAGTGGAAAAGTTAAAGATGTGCATATGATATAATGGAATTCTTTGTGCCCTCCTTTATAAGAATAGGATATTTCACGATGGAAAGAAAACTTTGCCATTGTAAGTCCGTTTTTTTTTTTTTTTTCCCATTGAGTTTGAGCATGGAACTAGGTTACATTTTGTTCTTCCATGTACTTACAAATCCATTATAAATACTGTTTATGATTGTTATTTTTTAATTCAATGTCTCCATTTAGACAGATGTACAACTTCTGAACATCAGATATCCAAGATGACCTTTTTATAACAAAACGAAACAAATTAAATAAGAAATTATTTGTTTTAAAACATTTTTTCACCTTTTAGCAGGTAGCAACAGGTCAATTTTTATCAAATGGTTTTTAACTTCTGAAAGATACCATGATATCATTGCTAAAGTGTTTATTAAATTTTATTTGTGGTCTGGGCTTTTATTACAAAGGAAATTTTTTTTCACAGGTAAATTCATAAAATAATACATTTATGGGCATTCTCATATATAACATTTAATAGAACTGCAAAATACAACACAGACACTTTTCAATGATATTTTAAGTGGCAGTTTAACCATGCTTGCAATCAATGTGTAAAATCTGACTGCAAATACAATAGAAAAAAAGTTATCTTAAACAATCCCTTCTATTTCTCCAATCTAAATGTGAAAAGAATTTTATTTCCTAACAAACTCAAAATAGTACAGCTAATTAGATTAATTTTCATTTTTTATAGAATTTTGTTTTATTGTTTAATTGTCCTGAGTTTCAACACCATAATAGCAAGCAAAAGAACAATTGAAAGCCATTTCTAAGTTTGATTTTTACACTTCAATTGCTGGAAAATATATCGCTACACAAGGGAATTGTTCAACTGAGCCCTGGCATCTGTAACTAAAAAGTAATTTTAATTTAAGATTTATATGTTATGTTGCCATTTTAGAGAAGGTAACTACACACACACACACACACACACACACACACACACACACAAATTTACTGTATTCCAAAAGATTTTTACAAGCAAATTTTACTTTTTTTTGGGGGGGAGGGGTCCAGTGAACAGTAGTTAAATAAATAAAATAGATAGATGTGTGTTCTTTGCTGGTATAACTTGGAAGAATTATGGTATTAATTTGAGCTAAAATTGAGATGGGAGACAAACATGATATGTTGCTAATGATTCAATACTACATCACATTTGCCATTCTAAATAGCAAATATTCTAATACCAGGGATAGAGATATGGTTTTCTCATAGGCTGAAGTTATTTTTTAGAGTGTTGTTCATAGCTTGACATGATGTAAATTTATTTCATACAGACAATATATTACTATTTGAATTTTGCGTGGAATATCAAATATATTAAGGAATAGCATAATGCAATTTATATTCTGTCTTGGTAGGAAGAAAACATAACTAAATTTGGATAAAAGAGAAAGGATCTCCTTGGACCAAGAGCTGTTTATAATGACACAAAAATCATGAGAATTTCAGTATAGCTTAGGATTGGATAGACTGGTAAATCTTTTGCTTGTTTGTTAGCTTGTTTGTTCAGGTCATGATGGGCTGTATTACCATTCAATTACCAGTTGTAGTTGTAATTTGAAATCTCAACATATATCGATTCTGCTGCTGGTTTACTTTCAAATTTCCTGTAATCTTATGACCTTTGTGAAGTTTTGTGGATGTTATCAATCTTCTTTCCCCAAAATTTGTTAGATTATCACTCATATTTGATTGCAATTAAATTACCTAGAGTTTAAATGATGACTGAATTTTTATCTCATGTTGCCTATTAATTAAACACATATTCTTAATAATAACTTCATAAAATATTTTAAGACAATTATAATTTACCTGTACATCATTGTTAGTTAAGTTAGATGCAGCATAAATCACAACTACATAGGAAATCTTGGGATTAAGGTATACCTTAATTAATACATTGAAAATGCTACCATCTATAATTCAACCCCTGGTTGATAACATTAAATTACTTTTAATGAGTGCTTTAGAAATTAATTGACTACTTTTATAGCAGTAACAAATGGAAAAAGATATTGAATTCCCCAAGCATTTTTCAAAAAATTAATGAGGCAATAAGAGCTATGTAAAGCATGTAATCACTTGTTAATCGATCTGTTATTAGGATTATATTAAACCTGGAGTTATACATTGGCTTTCAGCTTTTTAAAAAATGGACAAGGTAGTCACACCTTTCCTGAAAAATCTTTAGTCTGTTGCTTAGGAAACGACTTAGCCATTTATTACAGTAGGGAGAGTGGTTGACAGATCATTAGTGAAATAAATATATGATCTCTATGAACTCATAACTATCAACACGTACTTAACTATCTTGTTATGTTAGAATACATCACAATCCTCAACAGACATTCCTCCAAAGTGTTTGATGGGAAGAGTGTTATGCTGGGGAAAATAAATCCAAGAAAGATTGACACCCTGTGAGAATTAATTTGCTTTGATTTTATTTGAAAACTTCTAGATATATTCAGCAGTATTTCTCAGTGAAACCCACTTGTGAGTTTACTAGAAGGATAAATGGAACAATTCACCTTTCAACATTACTTTGTTGGCATTCTTCATACATTAAAACTATTAAGATCCATTATAGTACTTTACCCTTTTCTCACTCACCTCCATGTTTTAGCCCTACTTAGTTTTTGAATAGGGATATCTTTTCAGATCCTGCAATTATAGCAGATTCATCCTCATATACACACCAGTGTCACTTTTTCTTTTTCCTTTTTTCTCCCTTATAACCTGTGGGGGACATATAAAAAATTCTTTTTTCTCAGGCCTACACTTAAAATCTGAAGTGCCTTTTTGAGGTTTATTTTCTCCTCATAAACTTTCAAAAATGTTTTTCACATGATTTTCAAATAAGACCAACAACAAAATACCCTTTCAATTGGGTTGTTTTAAACCTTGTAAAGTCCATAAGATGTGCTCTCTCTAAATCAGGCATGCTGTCTTCTCTCACCCTAACAAACAATCATGTAGTGAACCAATAAAAATGAATGCCTGATTAACTTCCTGCCCAGAATTAATTACCATAGAAGCAGTTGATTTTACAACTTAAATTAGAGCTTGTAAATAATACAAGGAGTCAATGGTTCACTCTGTTTCTGATATGGTGTTTCAATATTTGTATCTGATGCATCTCAGTCACACCAATAACAATTTTGCTATCCAGTAGTGATGAGATTCAAATTTACATATTAATTTATAATTGTGCTAGTTTTTAAAATTAAAGTTGAAATATATCAATCAGAGTTATGTATTTGTATTTCACTTCCCGTGGGCAAGGTAGCTATACTGTTAGTTCTCATTGGGTTTTGTCCCTACCTATGTTTGATTAGAGCCTAGAATTGTTAGTGTGTCAAATGTGGAGTGTGGAAGCATTTCATGAGAGATCTGGTAAAGTAAAAGAATCTAGTTATTTAGTATGATTGTTTTTCTAAATTCTCATAATGCTCTGTTTAATTTTTCTCTTCCTGTAGATTCTTTTCTGCACCCTTTCTTATAAAGACATTTCTTAGTGCAAAACAAGGAGCCCTTTTTATTGCTTTTGTGGACATTTATCCTTGCTTTCCTTTGTGGAAAAATAGACAAATTTCTTACTGGTTCTCTTATTTACTATTTTTCAGTTTATTATGATGGATTTTGTGCTATTGCACCACTTTTATGGCTGTCCCCAAAGTCAACAACTGCCTATTTCCCATCTAACCCACTTCTGACATTCTACAATCAAAACTTCCTACTTTGTTTGGTTTCTACAACTTTTCTTTTTATATTTTTATATCATTTAGGTTTTCTTATGCTGATTGATGCATGCGTCATAAGGTTATTTGTTATACTATATGTATATTGTGTTATACTATAACCATTGTGGGTTTTTAGTTGTTTCTATTTTATTATATCACTTTTTTCCTCTTTCAAATTTAAGTGAAAAGATACTTTTCTAATATTCTGGAAATAACTTTGAAATTCAGAAATAAATCTTTCAATTAATACTTTGCACATATTTATAATGTATATATTAAAAGGTTTTAATTTAATGATCTGGAGGATTTAAGAGTAGTGGTCACTAATATCTAAAATTTTAGTATATTAGTACAGTTTTTATAATTTGTAAGGTTCTGCATCTAGTTTTATTAATTTGTTTTAAATTTGCAAGGTTAAAACTTTGAAATATTAATGGTCACTAATAACTTCTTTTAGTGATAGAAGACTGGCTAACTAGGACCAAATCCCTACCAAGATCAATTAGACAATTGGACACAATATATATTAAAATAATTTTCTTGAAGACATATTGGTTATATCTTGCTATTTGAACACTAACCCAAAACTTATTAGTTTAAAATAGCAAAAATTTTTAAACTCACAATTCTGTGGGTTTGGCATTTCAGGCATCACTCTGCTATGAGTCCTGTTTGGATAGTCATGGCTGAACTTGCACATCTGTGTGCTCAGCTGTTGGCTGGAGATGCCTGGCTTATGAATCCTGAATCCCTCTTTGGAACATTTGGGGTATGGCCTTGGGGACTGTACTTTTATCTTTGATTCCCGTTGCTAGTGCTCTCCTGCTTCCCACCTCCCTTACATGAGAGCAGAGCCCTGTTATCTCCCTCTCTTTCTACTTCTTGCCACAGTATCCCGAGCTCTGCAGGCTCATTTGACATAGACTAAACTCTGGAATCTCCAAAATAACTGTGAGCAAATAAATGTTCCTTCCCTCAAGTTCTGTGGTCAGTTTCTGTGGATTATAACAATGAGACTATTGATTAAGAAACACACACACAATTATTTGCTCATATTTGTTGATATTGAATCAAACCTAATACCAAATTGTAGATTTTTAGGACTGAACTGAACTTTGGGGTAAGGAAAAGTGAAAGCAAACAGAATAGCTTGGATAAAATTTTCCCCACATATACTGAGGCAAAATCTAAACACAAGATAATTTTCCCATGTTAAATTCAAGATATAGAGCATTTCTTCATTTCTAAATGTCCCTTTACCCCCTGCACAATCAACAGCCTCCCCTGACCATTGGTCACAGATAACCACTAGTCTTGTTTCTTTCACCTAATTTTCCCTTTAATAGAATTAGTTACAAAAGGAATAATACCACATGTAGTCTTTTGTGTTTGATATTTTTCCAGTTAGCATGATACATTTTAGACTTATTTCCACTAATGTTTGCATCAATAGTTTGCCCCTTTACTGTTTGGTACTCTATGGCGTGGATATACTGTAGTTCATTGATCTATTCCTTGGTTAATGACACTTTTAGTGTTTTCTATGTTTTATTTTTATAAATAATCCTGCTATAAACATTTGTTTACAAGTCTTTGTGAGAACATATTCTCTTCTTTCTCTTGTGTAACTAATTAGTGGTATGATTGCTAGGGTCTGTATGTGTATATTAAAATCTTGTGACATTGGAAAACTGCTTTCCAGAATTTCACCTACAATGTATGAATTCCACTTGCTTTTTAATTTAGCTACTTTTTTTGGAATATATAATAGTGTCACTGTGGATTTACTTTGTATTCCCCTGATAAGTAGTGATATTAAGCACCTTTTCATGTCTTTATTGGCCATTTGGATATCTTCTTCAGTTAAGCATATTTTTAAATATTTTGCCACTTATAAATTGAGTTGTCTTATTGTTTAGTCATGGAAATCCTTAATTCTGGATATATGTTCCTTTTCAGGTATGATTTGCAAATATTTCCTTCCAGTATGGAGTTTATACTTTGTTTTCTTTACTGTGTCTTCAAAGAAAAAGATTTTTTTTATTTAATGAGGAACAATTTATCATTTTTCCTTTCTTTTATGATTTTGTCATATTTAAAGAGTATTTTTCTAACACAAGGTATGAAGTTTTTTTATTCTTTTCCAAGATATTTTACTCTTTCAGCTTTATACTGAAATATAGAATCCATATCTCAATAAGGCAATTTCTTTTTTTTGTTTTTTTAATGGTGCATTGTAATCATACATCTTGATGAAGTTCAGGGTGATAGAGGCATGCATGCGAACAGCACTCATTGAGTCTTTCCCCAGAGCTTGCCCTAGTCCCTCCTCCCCCTCCTTCCCTTGCTCATCATGTCCATTGAGGTGTTTCTCTCTTCCTCCCTCTTATATCCCTCAGTTAGTTTACCTTCTTTACTCTTCTAAGGTTTCTTCTCCTTTATCTGGTGTCCCTCCCATGTCCCATTTTCCAGCTTCAGCATTTTAGGGAGAACATCCAATTTTTTACTTTTTGAAATTGACTAATCTCATTTCTCCATTTCCATCCATTTCCCTGCAAATGAAATAATTTTGTTCTTTTTTTTTTATGGCTGAGTAAAATTCCATTGTGCACATATCCCATAGTTTTTTTATTTTTTTTTTTTATTCATTCATCTGTTGATGGACATCTCAGCTGGTTCCATAGTTTGGCAATTGTGAATTGTAAAGCTCTGGTAGTTTGGTTTCCATTTTGGGGGGTAGATACCCACAGGTAATAGAGATAGGTCATATGGTAGATTCATTCCCATTCTTCTTTCCAAAGTGGTTGCACTAATCTGTAACCCCAATAACAATGTATTAGAGTTCCTACACTCTATATCTTCTCCAGTATTTGGTGTGTGTTGGGGGGGTAGGTGAAATCAAAGGGTAGTTTTGATTTGCATCTCTCTGATTGTTAATGATGTTGAACATTTTTTCATACACTTATTTGCCAATTGTATTTCTTCTTTTGTGAAGTGTCTATGTAGTTCATGTGCCCTTTTTTAATTTTTATTTTCTTGGTGGTGAATTTCTTGAGTTCTCTGTATAGTCTAGATATAAGTCCTCTATCAGAGGAGTAGCTGGCAAAAATCTTCCATTCTGTAAGCTCTCTGTTGAAGTTCTTGATAGTTTCCTTTGTTACATTGCACAGAAGCTCTTTAGTTTAATGCAATCCTCCATACTGATCCTCATTTTAATTCCTTGTGCCTTTGGGGTCTTGTTGAGAAAGTATATAGTATGAGGTAATATATTTGTTTCATATTTTACCATTTAGAGATCTGGTAGTCTAGCTCTGTATATTGACTATTCTTTCCTTTACTGAACTATTTTAACTACTTTATCATATAAGTCAGAGTCTATTTACAAACTTTTATTCAGTTTCATTGATCTGTATTTTGAACTGTCTTGATTACTATAGCCTGATTATAGAAGTGCAAGTTTGTCTGCCCCATTCTTCTTGCTAAAATCTTTTACTTTGATACACCTTTTCCCCTTTAGTATACACTTTAAAATAGATTTGTTACTTTCTTGTAAAAAAAAGAGTAGGGTATTTTATTCATACTTTTTCAGACCAAAAATCAGGTATGCTTATACCTATTGTTTCCATCTTATAATCATAGAGGTCAGGAACAAAGTGGTCATTGAAGAGTGCAGAGATATGCAGAGAAATTGGGTCCAGGTGATATCTTTTGAACTCCTGAATCAAGCAGCCTTTGATTTTCAGGTACATGATACAATATATTCTATTTTTTTTTGAATAAACACATTTAACTTACTTTTTGGTCCCTTACAAATAACAGTGCTAAATTTCACATAATCATTCTAGTTCAAGCACATTTTTCATTTTATATCTTGAAGGACAATGTTTCCACACAAGTCTATTTTCATAATTATGAAATTAGATCATCTTAAGAAGATTCTCATCACCTATAGAAAATTCTTAAACTTTTGATCATGGAATTTAGGATCATCAGTTATTCAGCCTTGTTATAATTTTTCAAACTCATCTTTACCATCCTCTACTTTGCCTCACACAATCTTTGGTCCAATCTTATTGCATTATTTATTATTCATTTTAACTCCATTCCTTGAATCATTTCTCCTCTGAAAAATTTTTTCCAGTGCTGGTTCTAAATTTGGGGGCTTATTCCACCTTAGACAGTTGAAATCCTAGATGTACTACATATTAATTATCCCAACAAGTTTTTATAATATCTCACAATTAAAATGAATCTCTCCATTATTTATCTCCATGCTGACTGGAGGATTTTCTGCTTCTATGATAACAGTTATCAAGGATATGTTTGTTATGTCGTTTATACATCTCTCTGTCCCTCTAGAATTTCCCTTCCAAGGAATCGGGGCCACCTTGGTATTTTCCAAGGTGACTAGAAAAGTTTCCTCTGCAAAGTATTTGTTAAAACAATTCTAAAATGCAACTAATAGTGCATTCTCAATACCTTTAAACATTTTATTATAAATTGACAATTTAGAATTGTATATATGTATAGGGTACAAAGTTATGAACTCTGAATGCAACTGGAATCATTAAGTTAAGATATTTAACATATTCCATCACTTCATATAATTCTTAAAAAAAATAGCTTGAAAATGACTCATGTTTATATTTGTGTTGCCTTGTAGCTCCCATGAAGTTAAGAATTTGGTGGCCCATTTTAGACTTGCAGGACTGTGGGTTTTGACAGGGAATTTATTTTTGCTATTTCTGGTCTTTTATTTCTAGATATACATGTGAACTTGGGTTTCTTTCTTTTAGGAACACAGAAACTTACAAGTATAATCTTATTAAAACCAACAATATTTAAATTGTGCTATTTGTATTGTTTATAAAGTTCAAACCTATTAATACATTCCTACACATTCTTCAACAGAAAATATGATTGATTTCTCTTTTATTAGTGGAGATTGCGGGCATCGATAACTTAGATATGATTGCAGGGTAA
Organism: Graphiurus murinus; assembly: GCA_004027655.1. Classification (NCBI taxonomy): domain Eukaryota; kingdom Metazoa; phylum Chordata; class Mammalia; order Rodentia; family Gliridae; genus Graphiurus; species Graphiurus murinus. Next base: position 18,926 of record PVLC010012907.1, read on the forward strand.
TATTGTACAAATAGAAAATATTATTTGAAAAATAAACATATTTTATATATAGACCATAAGTTTTTAATCAGTCTTGAAACGTTGCTACTTCCATAATCTTTTTATTTTAATATAGGTGGTTGGATAGAAATTATCAGTTAAGGTATACTGAGTCCAGATATACATTTGGTTTGATTCCTGCAACCACAGTTCTTTATTAGAAATTTATAAAGATGACAAAAAAGCTAAAACTGAATGAATCCATACCATATGTTAGACTATGAGATATATGATACAATGGATTTACTTAATCACTAATGTGTTGATGCAACCTGAAAACACTCTACAGTATAGTTTGTTGCTCTATTTTATTTGATCCTTTTATGTTTAAGAAGAGGCAAATGTCTTTGCCTGATGTGAGTGACCAAGATAACAGTCTCTCCATCCTACTTACTTTATTGTCATTAAAGTTGTACTGGTGGCATGACAGAATTGGCTTGAACTAGCTCTCAGTAGCCAAATTTTAAATATTCAGGAAGTTGGCATATCAGCTGTTAAAACATTAGTAGCTTGAAATTGGCCATAGTGTATGTATTTACATCAAAGACAGTGTCAAATTCTATCCATCCACCCAGAAAACTGATTTGCCAATACATCACTAATTGTATGTAGTTCTTGACATCCATTTTTGGTTGTATGCTTTTCCTGTTCAAGAGAAGTCAACTCTGAAACATTTTCCCCTACATAATGTGAAATAAAGTGACATAATGCAGATGTCACTAAGCTTTGGCTTACCTTGAGGATATGAAGCTTTTTTTTATATTGGAGATTGAACACAAGAGCATTCTACTTCGAGCTACACTCCCATCTCTAATTTATTTTTTTTAAATTTGGAAACAGCATCTTGCTAAGATGCTGAGAAATTTTCTAAGTTGCTGAGGCTAGTTGTGAACCTGCTATCCTCCTGTCCCAGGCTCCCAAGTACTGGAATTATAGGTGGGCACCACCACACCTGGCTTGGAACTTTTTCATGGAATAATCTTCTTGGGGCAGGGAGCTTTCTGGTCCAACTTGTGGGTGTTCAAGAAAGCCCCACAAGCTTATGCATGGTCATGGAAGATGTGAGTTGCTATTCAAGTTGTATTAAGTGAAGCTTCATACATCCAATGTGCTTTATTACTACTGGCTTAGCCAAACAATGAAATGTTGATGCAGACTGCATGAACAGAGTGCACCTGAGCTTTGTGATGCTCTTGGCAAAAACAAACAAACAAACAAACAACAAAAAAAAAACAAAGCTTCTAAAAGTAGTTGTTATCAGGGTATTTCTTATCAATTGATGCTTGATGACATTCTTTATTTTTACCTACCTTGCCTCCATTCTCATCCAAAATTGATACTCTTGCAGCTTTAAAATAAAAACCAATACATTTCCCTATTTTTACAATTGTTGAAGACTACAATTTCATTTTTTTCCTTTCTAACATTTAATTCTTTTCCAATACAGTATGATGCTATGCTCTTTATCTGAGTACTCTCTATTAAAATTAGCAACACAGAGTTTCTCAACATCTCACCTATCAATATTTAGTCACTGTGAACTATGAGAAACAGCTTCTGAGGAAAATGGAGCTGGAAATCTGTATGGAGCTATGTCCCTGGTCCTTATCATTGGCCAGGGTTTTTCTGTCACACCAGCCACTGAGGCAAGAGGTGTGCTCTGACCTGAATCCTCAACCCTAGCCATACTGTAGTAAAGAGCTTGGTTGCCTCTCTTCAACTGATGTTTACTAGATACTTGTGCTTCCAGGGAATTGAGTCACCAGTATCTTCATTACTTTTCAGCATGAGGGTCTGGAACAGGGATGTGTCATATTTTGAGGGCAAATGTTATCTTGTGGAACAGTGCTGAGTTTAGATCTGCTGTGACTACAATATAAGGGAAGGAGCATCATTATCTGTTTTTCTATCATAAGGATAAATACAGCTCAGAGGTCTCCATGGAGTTAACTGATTCTTTTGTTACATCATTGCTGCTTCATGTCTTCATTAATTCTTTATTGCATTAGTCCATATATATATATAATATCCAGCCCTCAAGGCAGTGGAGTTGGGGGTGCTTTGACAGCTGTGGAATGAGATGAGGTCATGAGAATAGGCTCAAACCGAATGCAGTGAAGAATGTTTGTTAGTCGCTATTTTATACTATTTTTTTGCAATGAAGCATATAGAACAGGAATTTCCACAGATCTGTTTCTCCAAAGGTCATCCTCAACCAGTCAAGGTTATAACACATATATAAAAATTCTTTAGTACATAAAAATTCTTAAAAATACAACACATATATAAAAATTCTTTTCCATTAGTTTAAATCTTTACAATTTGTTTAGCCCCTTTAAGCAGTGTTCTTATCTTATCTCACGTAGCTAGAGGGTTAATGTATCCTATAAAATTTCAGGGAGACAAGGTAGGAGTGGGCAAAATACTATTTGTAGTAACTATTTAGATAAACTTGCAAAGCCTGTTTCTTGACTAATGCTTGTAAGAGGTTAATGAATTCCTTGTATGGGTTTGTCTTGAAGCACTGCTTTTTCAGCTATTATCAAGAGATCACTATCCACCAGCCACATGTTTCTAAAAAAATTTCCTTTATAATTAATGTAAAAGCAAAACCCAAAGCACCCAAAATTTCCAGAATATAATAATGCAAAGTGGGATATGCCACACATTCCTTCTTTTGGAATCGTCTGCCTTGCAGGACTCCAGCAGACTGAGCCTTGCTCAAGATCCAGCTATTAAGGAACTGTGGCATATATGTATGTAGGTATCAAAGAAACTTGCCAGAGAATACATAAAAGAAGATGAGATCTATCTTTCCCAGCTTTTCCCATTATTTCTTGGACATTCTCTTTTTCTATTATAATTTTGCCTTTATTGATATTTACCATATATTTTTAAAAAATTAGATAAAGAGAATGAAGCATGACAGTGCATACCTGTAATCCCAGTACTGGGAGGCTGAGACAACAACCTGAGGACTGCAGGTTCAAGGCCAGCCTCAACAACTTAGTGAGATCCACAGCAATTTAGAGACTCTGATTTAAAATAAAAAATGAGAAGGCTAGGGATGTAGCTCAGGGGTAGGATGTCCCTGAGTTCAATAAAATGTAAATTAAAATAAATTAAAAGAGGAGGAAGAAGTTTGGGATAGGGGAAGTAGGTAGAATGGATTAAAAAAGGAGAGGATAATATTAGGTCTATTGTTGTTTAACACATTATAGTACATTTGAACCTTCCAAGTTAGCACACAAGAACATGAAATGGATAGAACTTTATTGCATGACAGCCTTACACTAAATCTTGTAAAGATGATTGCCAAAGGAGACATGCTCCTTTTATCAACCTTTAAGACTATACTTTTAAAAGGCAGCATATAAAAAAGATATATTATAATTTTCTGAATACACAAAATTAAGTAGTTTTAGTATAGTGTGGAAGACGTAGCATATATCAGGGAATATGGATCCTCAATCTATATATACCTGTATGATTAACTCAGAACTCAGAAACTTAAGTTTCTAAATGATAAAATTGTACTTTCCTTTTTCTCACCTTCCTATTCAGCTTTTTCTCAGCCTTTAGGGTCCTCTTAAAAAGTCTAATGGCTACAGTGGTTAATCCTAGGAAATGTTTTTCATTGTAAAATGGAGGTAAAAATCAATCCCTTGCGCTATTTAAAGCTTTATTATGCTTTGAATAAATATATTTTAAAATCTTAATAAAGAGTGGGATTTTCCAAAACATATGAATTAACAAAAGAGAATCTGAGATTCATAGCCACTTCTTGCAGAATTCATTTTGACTTTTTGGGTGGAGCTTTGTTCTTTGGTTCTTTATTCCTGGAAAACAGAAGTACATTTTAAAGAACATCACAATATAGTACAGAAAGTTTTATTTTTCTGACGTGTAGAGTCATATTATAAATTATCTCTTCTTAGTTAATTTTATATATTTTAAAAATAGTTTGAGATAGATACATAATCTTTTAAACAAACTCAGCACCTCAAGACAGATGCACAAATATATATTAAATTAAAATATTATTACTTTAATAAAAATTTTTCACCAAATTATTTATAGTGGATGTTTTAATATATCCTCTGAACTCCTCTTCAGGAAGCATTTCCCCAGCTGTCTAAGATTTGCCAGGGATTACTCCTACTTAATTCCATTCCCAAGAAATTTTCCTCACCTAAGTTTCTGCTCTTTTCCCTGGGACTGGTCACATATATTGACTGATTCATGATTAAAATCAAATGTTCGGCTCTTGATGTTATTTGGGAATAACCATGAGTTAGTTGGTTTCAGCTATGTCTATGAAATTGATTGAGTCTTTTTTTTAACAATACCATTTCTTCCTTTGTTCATGCCCGATTGCTTGCCCCTTTCACAGATGTTTATAACAAACAAATTAAACATCTGTCATGCAGATTCTGGTCATAAGAAATGAAAACTAGCCTAAAAAATGTTTCAAGGAGTTGGTGGAGGGGCATCCAAAGAAATAGATTCAAAAAAAGATTTTGGAGCTTTATTTGCCAGCAAGCAGGCAAGATGTAATTCATTATGGCTGGTGGATGAAATGCAGGATGATACTCTTTGGTATACTGAAGTTCACCAATAGTGAACTCTACTAACACACCAGAGGAAGGAGATGTCCTGATGAACATGATAACTCAGATGATTGAAATGCTTCTAAAAAGCAGTAATTATATGACATGGAAATTAAATGGCTACTGCCAAATGCCATTAATTTACTGGGTAAATACAAAGAAAAGAGTTACATGGGAAGATTAATGATGGTAGACTATGAAGACAGCTTGTTTTGGTTGCTCTGAGATGTAGAATTCAAACATTGGGAAGACTACTACTTAGCAAGAAAAGAAAATCAGCCAGAACTCAACAGAAGAGAGACATCTGAAATGTCTGAATTGGAAACAGCATAGAGAGCATAATTAAAATCAGAGCAGACATCAATGAAATAGAGAACAACAACAACAACAAAACAAAACAAACAAAAACAAAAACCAATCAAACAAAAAGTTAGTTCTTTGAAAAGATTAACAAGATTGATAAATCTTTAGCCAAACTAAAGAGGGAATCAACCCAAATTATTAGAATCAGAAAAAGAAAAAGGAAACATCACCAGAGACAGTGAGGATATCCAGAGGATTATCAAAAACTATTTTGAAAATTTATACTCCAATAAAATGGAAAACACAGAAGAAATCAACAGATTTCTAGACACATAAACCCTACCTAAATTGAAGCAAGCGTATAGAAAACCTAAATCAACCAATAGCAAGCAAAGAGATTGAAACAGCAATAAAAAACTTTCCATCAAAGAAAAGCCCAGGTCTAGACAGATTCCCAGATGAATTCTACAAAACCTTTATAGAAGAACTAAGCCCAATACTTCACAAGTTATTCCATGAATTTGAAAGAGATGGAATCCTTCTAAACTTCTTCTATGAGGCCAGTTTCACCTTAATACCAAAATGGAATAAAGATCCCTCAAGAAAAGAAAATTACAGACTAATATCCATGATGAATGTCAATGTAAAAGTTCTAAACAAAATACTAGTGATGCAAATTCAAAACCACATCAAGAAAATTGTATATCATGACCAACTTGGTTTCATTCTAGGGATTCAAGGCTGGTTCAACATATACAAATCAACACATGACATTCACCACATAAATAGAACTAAAGACAAAAATCACATGATCATTTCAATAGAAAACATGTGACAAAATTTAACACTCCTTCATTTTAAAACACTAAAGAAAATCAGAATAAAGGAACTTCTCTTAACATCATTAAGGCAATATACTACAACCCCAAAGCCAGCATAATATTAAATGAGAAAAAACTGCTGAAATTTCCTTTAAAAGGAACAAGATAGGGATGCCCATTATCACCACTCATTTTCAATATAGTGCGTGGCTCGAGACTCTTGCCAGAACAATAAAGCAAGAGAAGGATATCAAAGGAATTCAAATAGAAAAGGATGAACTGAAATTATCCCTATTTGCAGATGACATGATTCTATACTTAGAAGACTGAAAAACTCAATGAGAACACTTCTAGAAGTGATTAACAAATTCAGCAAAGTAGCAGGATACAAAATTAATCTAAAAAAATAAGTAGTTTTTCTATATGCCTATCATGAATCCACTGAAAAAGAAATCCAGAAAACAATTCCATTCACAATAATCTCAAAAAACAACAGAATTCCCAGGAATAAAACTAACCAATGGAGTAAAATATCTTTACAATGAAAATGATTACACACTGAAGAAAGAAATTGGAGAAGAATTTAGAAGATGGAAAGATCTCTTATGTTCTTGGATATGCTTCATAAATATTATCAAATGGCCATTCTACCAAAAATGATCTACAGAGTCAATGAAATCCCTGTCAAAATACCAATGACATTCTTCAGAGACCTGGAAAATCAGTCCTAAATTTCGTATGAAAAAGCAAAAGACCCAGAATTGCTAAAGCAATTCTCAACAATAAGAACCATGAAGGAGGCATCACAATTCCTGAATTCAAATGATACTAGAGAGCTATCATAATAAAAAAACAGCATGGTATTTGCACAAAAGCAGACACATAGGCCAATGGAACAAAATAAAATATACAAAAACAAATCCACACACTATAGTCAAATGATTTTAAACAAAGTTGTCAAACCCATTTTGAAGAAAAGATAGACTTTCCAATGAATAGTATTGGGAAAACTGGTTACCATTTGTAGAAAAATGGAATTGCACAAGGGTCAACTCAAGATGGATCAAAGAGCTGGAAATTGGATCAGAGATCTTGAAATTACTAGACAAGGACATAGGGCCAACATTCCCACATATAGGCACAGGTAGAAACTTCCTCAAGAACCCAAATATCAGGAAATTAAAATAAGAATAGTAAATGGGATGCATTAAACTAAAATGTTTCTGCTCATCAAAAGAAACCAGTAGTAGCCTAAAGAGAAAGCCTACAGAATGGGAGAAAATCTTTGCCAACTATTCCTCTGATAGAGGATTAGTATCTAGAATATACAAATTACTTAAAAGACCTAACACTTAAAAAAAAAAAAATCAAGAAATGGGCAACGCCGGGTGTGGTGGCACATGCTTGTAATCCCAGCATTCGGGAGGCTGAGACCAGAGGATCCGGGTTCGCGGCCAGCCTCAGCTACCTAGTGAGGCACTCTGCAACTTAGTGTGACTCGGTTTCAAAATAAAGAATAAAAAATGGGGCTGGGGGTGTAGCTCAGAGGTAGAATGCCCCTGAGTTCAATCCCCAGTACCGCAAAAAAATAAAAAAAATAAAAAATTAAAAAAAATAAAAAGAAATGGGCAATTGGACTAAATAGAAACTTCACAAAAGAAGAAATACAAGTGGCCAACAAATATGTGAAAAAAAGGTTCAATATCATTAGTAATCAGGAAGAGGCAAATCAAAACTACACTGAGATTCCATCTAACCCCAATCAAAATGTCAATCTTCAAGACGTCAAACAACAATAAATACTATCCAGGATGTGGGGAAATAGGAACTCTTCTATACTGTTGATGGTATTGCAAATTAGTACTGCCGCTATGAAGATCAGCATGGAGATTCTTCAGAAAATTGGGGATAGATTCACCATATGATTCAGCTATCTCACTCCTGGGTATCTTTCCAGAGGAATTGAAATAAGAATATTATAGTGACACATGCATGTCTATATTGATAGCAGCACAATTCACAATAGCCAAATTATGGAACCAACCTAAGTGTCCATCAACAGATGAATGGATTACAAAATTATAGGATATACAGATAATGGAATTCTACTTCACAAAAGAGAACAAAATTATTTAATTTTCAGGAAAATGGATGGACCTGGAGAACATTATGATAACTGAGATTAACCAATTACAGAAAGTGAAGGGTCATATGTTTTCTCGCATATGTGGAAGTTAAGGAGTAATATGGATGCTAGAGATTCTTCAGATAAGGGAGGAGAAACTCCAATAGAGCCAGGGAGGTGGTCTAGAGGAAGAGATAGGGTAACAGGGAGGATCAATGCAGGAATGATTTCCATGGACATCATGCATATATGTGAGAATACCAATGTCAATCTCAATATCCTGTACAGGGAAGGGGGGAATGGGGAGGGAATGAGGGGAAAGCCTATCAAGTGATTTGTGTATGTATGTCACTATCACTATAAACTGCATTATGATGTGAGACTATAATGCACTATAAAAATAGAGAGTAGAGTTATATGGTGAATATCCAGTATATTTTTTGTTGGTGCTAGATATTGAACCCAGGGGTATTCTTCCTCCAAGTTACACCCCAGCCATTTATTTTTATTTTTATTTTTATTTTAAATCGGGGTCCTTCTAATTGCTAAGAGTTGCACTTAGTTGCTGGGACTGACCTTGAACCTAAATTCCTCCTAACTCAGCCTCACAAGTACTGGGATTATAGGTGTGCACAACTATACCTGGTGATTAATTTCCAACTTAAAATGAAATATGAAAGCCAGAGAGTCTCTTTGGCCAAATGGGAAGATAATTAAAGAAGATATTTAAAAAAAAGACAAGTATAAGACTCAGGATTTAATTATAAGGGTAGCAAAGTGCTAGAGAAGACTGAATTACTACCCTTGAAAGTCAGCTATGTCAAAGTCAGAATCTTGTTTGGGAAGAGAATGGGAATCTAAGTCTTGAGATGAGGAGAATTGGTTCAATGCACTTGGAAAATTTCAATATAAATATATAATGAAGATATAGATATATCATCAAATTCTAGTTACTGCCCCAATTTGCAGAATCAAATAATTGGGACAAGCCTTTGTGAAAAAAGAAAAAGAAACTTATTAAATTTTCAGCAAATCAGAGATACCAGTGAACTTGAGCATTCAGGAACAAGCCCCAGATTCTCCCTGAACAAAAGGAGTCAAGTCCTTTTTAAGATTTGGCTTTTCAGGGTCATGCTGGTGTGCTTATCAGAAGGAAGAGGCACAATCCAAGTCTAAATCATCCTTGAGTCACTTCTTGCTCAGATCCACAAGCACCAGCTATTCACGCCTTCCAGTCTGAAAATATAGAATCTGAAATGTTACAAAATATAAAATGTTTAATACCATCATGATGCTCCAATTGCAGGAGCTATGCCAAATGTAACAACAATTTGAAGAAAGAATCAGAAACAGTACCATAGTAAGCCATATTGGAGTTTGGGGCAAAAAAAAAAAAAAAATCAGTCCTAATGATCATGAGTAGTTATATTTTGTTCCTCATGGATTTTTTGCATTAACTTAAACTTAAGAATATTTCACTGAAATATTTATTTCAATCACTGAGTTTTTGTCTCCTTAAATTCTGTGTCGAATGCAAGTGCCTTACTCATTTCATCCTAGTCCTGGCTTTATATAACATAGTCTCTGGCCTCGGCAATTTACCTTACCTTTAACAGCCACTATTTTGATGGATACATTCTTTCCAATCCCTAATGATGAGTATTAGAAGAAGTAAACACTCACATATGTTGTATAAAGATGTACATTCACAGTCTTATGCCAGAGCTATGCTAGTCTTCCACTGCATGTCATAATATAGTCTGAATGGAATGATGTGGACAACTCATATAACGACATGTTAGCCCACTATTTCCAGAGCATTCTGTTAAGTGGACTAGAGGTATAAGCATCTATGTTGATGACCTTATTAAGGCACATATAGAATAAATACTATGAAGATTTGGGGACTTAAAACATCAGTGAAGTTTGTAGCAATTCCATGGACTTTGTGCCAGACTATCTTCATAGTAAAGGAAAACTTCATATATCTTTCATCTCCCAATGCTAAGAATGGAACATGATTCATGGTAACCAAGTAAAGTGGAAATCCAACAGCTTTGTGTTGAACATAGAATAAAAAGACCTTTGCAGAATGTTCTGACCATGGCATAATTAGCCCTACCACATGGACTCCTTGCTTGAAGGCAACACAGCTGACTCTATGATATCAGAAGTGTTGGTGGTAGACAAAAATCGCCTTGGAGAGTTATGGCATGAACCAAATGGAAAATTATGGTGTGAACTCTTCAGTGATCTGGAGCAAATGTATGCCATCTGCAGCATAACACTATATCCTATTAGATAAGCAGCCATGGCATGCTAGGGGTCTTGATAGAGACAGAACACCTAAATGGACATCAACTAAGCAAGCAGAGCTGGTTTCTGCCAAACTCATCTATTTGTAGGTTGATAGGTTGACCAGGCTCAGTGACAATTAATCATGTCAGCATCAAGCATGAGCAGGACCAGAGGGCACAAGTAAGCAACAGAAGCAGGTGGCTCAGATTCCCTGTCATCTACCACTACTGCATTGGCACATCTCACCTAGCACTAAGCACACACCTGCTGTGTATAGAGAATCCATTATGAATAGCTAATGGAGGAAGGAAAAGGCTAAACTGAAGTTATTGATGAGTTGGTTTGCTGCACTAGCCAAAAATGAATATACTGTGATACAAACCAATAAAACATAGGCATGAATGACAGAGGTGGAGAGAAATCCTACTAGTGGATATAACTTTGAGCAGTGCATATGCAGAAGAAAAGTGGTCTATGGTGAGAATATATGTGGGCTCATGTGCAGTAATGGGTGAATTGGAGGACTGATCAGTGGTTTAAAAGGAGAATGATTTTGAACATAGGGAAAATAGTTCTGGAGATGAAGAAGATAGATGGATCTATTGGAGTGGGCATGGAATATGTAATGCATGATCATTTCTGCCATAGATTATCTGCACTAGAAGAAGCACTGAACAAGCAAGTGTATAGGATACTTTGGCCCCTCAATATCATCCAGATTTGGTAATCAATCATCCAGTGTTAGTAAAATGAGAAAATAAATATACATGGCAGGGAAGTTAATGACACATTGGCTCAGTAGCCTGGGTTTTCATTCAGCAATTGATCTAGCTATTGCTACTGTCAAATATACAACCTGACTGCAGCAGAACACAATGCTGATCCCCTTACAAAACACCTTGCCTGAAGGATAACATCAAACTATTTGGTAGCAAAGTAAATTCACCACATCCTTACTACTCAAGAAAGGGCAGCAATTCATCCTGACTTATATTGATATTTACTCCTGATGTGTGTGCATACCTTATCTATAGGTCCTTATCCAAGTTCTACTATACAGGGATTTATGGATTGTTTCAACAACACTGAATTCTTTTTAACCTTGTTTTGGATCAAGGGACCCACTTTACAGTACACAGAGTATGACTGTAGGTCTATGGCCACTTGGCCACTAGTCTTATGATATACCACTCAAAATTGCACAGCCAGTCTGGCTAAGAAATGGAGTAATCATTTAAAAATGTATCTGAGGCACTAGTTTAGATATAATGTCCTCTGATATATTGAGACTCTCTCTCTCTCTCTCTCTCTCTCTCTCTCTCTCTCTCTCTCTCTCTCTCTCTCTGTACTCAAGATTGAACACAGGGGCATTCTACCTATGAGCTACACCCCTTATCCTATTTTTTCTTGTATATTTTGAAAAAGGGTCTCATTAAGTTGTGGAAGACCTCACTAAGTAGCTGAGGCTGGCTATGAAACTGTGATCCTCCTGTCTCAGCCTCCCAAGTACTGGGATTACAAGCATGCACCATTATGCTAGAGAGACTCCATCTTCTGAAATGCAGTGTGTACTCTAAATAAACAACCATTATATAGTGCTATCCAATAAGAGTTCCGGCATCTGAGAACCAAGGAGTGGGAAGAATAGCCCTGCATAACATTACTCCTAGTAATCCCCTTGGGGAACTTGTGTTTTCCATCCCCTCAACTTTTGACTCTGGATACACAGGTCCTGATTTATAAAGGAGGGATAGTCCCACTAGGAAAGATGAAACTGGTTATCTTGGCATTCTTTTACCAAGAGACAAGGAAGCATGGAAGGAGTTAATATCTTGCTAGAGAAATTGATTCACATCACCAAAAAGAGATAGAGTTGGGTGAAGTAGGGGAGGATATATTTCACATCCAGGTGATATAATAGGGCATCTCTTGCTACTCCCTTGTCCAATTTTGAGAGTAAATGGGCAACTGGATCAGCCACTATCTGAGCAGGCATAGGATTAGGGACTCTTTTCCATCAGGAATGAGGGATGATGGTCTATGCCACCAAGTAAAGCCATTCTTATCAGCAGAAATGAATCAAGAATGGGTAATAGAGAAGGGGAATAACACCGGTTGTTGTCTCCTGACGACCAGCAATAGCAGCAGGAGTTGCAGTTCCTCTAACGTTTTCTCAGAAAAAAATAAAAAAAGAGTGTGAATTCCAGAGTACCTATCCTTAAGTGAGGTAAATGTATTATTTGAAGTAGGTGGATCTGAGCTGCACAAGGAGTGGACAGTGGGAAATGCTTGGTGCTCTGCTCAGATTTCTCATCACAACTGAAACATTTATTATTTCAGCTTCCAGGTAACTTGACTTCTGAAGATTCTCAGAAGAATCCCCTCCTGCCACCAGCAAATGCTCATGTGATATTCTAAGAATACTCCCCAAAATACTCCCTCCATGCAAACCTCAGAAGCTGGAAGTCTGTTTTCTGAAGAAGCTAACCTATACATGATTCCTTCAAATTGCCAAGGTTCATTTAATGTAAAATGATTTTTAAAAAGTTTTACACTTACATGTTGAAAAGCAAATATATTGTAGAAGGGATAATTTCTCTTTTTATGTGCTCTTATACACTAATTTCTTCCACCATTACATTTTTTCTGTTTTGTTTGTTTTCAACTTCAGTTAATTTCTGACATCGAGGACAAAATAAATTTTAGGTGGCTTGGTTTATTTCTTGGCCTCACCACTAACCAATTAGGCTTCTGTGAGTAGTGCTAATTCATTTGTTAACTGAGTCAGTTGTACAGGTGATAGATTTTTAAAGCATCTTGCAACTGTGAAGTTAAATATTTTTCCTTTCCATCAAGTTTCATAATTTAAGTCACGTTGCAATGTAAGTTATAGAGTTATTGAATGTGAAAGAAAAATACTAAATAAATCTTTGGATCTTATAGGATAGGGTCATTCTAAAAATAGGGATAAGTTTCAAGCACATTGCTTGACAATACTGTGATGATGCCAGGGAGACAAAGAAAGGCTTCTCCTGGCAGATGACTTGCAACAGACCATGTAACAATGATGCAAATAATTCATTATATTCTTCAAGCATCTGCAGTATTTGTGATATGAGAATTTGTAGACATGATTGAATTCATGATTCCTTCATTCAGCAATTACTTACTGAGTGCCTATTTCATGCCCAGACTACACCAGGCCCTGGGGATACAAAGATTAATATGAAGATCCCAATTCTTGAACTGCTCAGGGTCTAGTGAGAGAGACAGGCACGTACACTAATATCACAAAGCAAAGATTTGCTGTAATAGAGTATAAACAGAATGCTGCTGATGAATTCCGTAATGATCTTATGAGGACAGGATACACTTCTGCAAGGACTGACTGTCAATCAGTTTGAGTATGCCTGAATTTTAGTGCTAACTGATCCATCTATAGCAAGTCAGCAAGGCACCTCCTTATAACCAATAATTAGTTATTCACATCAGCTTTAGAGTTCCATTTAGAACATCATTAAGCATCTCTTTGCAGAAGACTTTATGTTACTTATATTTTCTCTTATATGTCACACAAATAAATCTCACTGAAAAAAAATCTGGGGAGAATTCCACTAATAATTGTACCCAGGGGTATTCTACCTCTGAGTTATACCCCCAGTCCTTTTATTTTGTTTTAAAACAGTGTCTTGCTAGGTTGCCAAGAGTATCACTAAGTTGTTGAGGCTAGTCTCTAAGCTATGGTCCTCCTATTTCAATCTCCCAAGTTCTAGTATTTTAGATGTGTGTCACCATGCACAGCTAAAATAGCATTTCTTAGACTTGGTTTATGATTCCAGGCTGGGAAGCTCCCCAGCAGTTCAAAATAGTAAAGGAGAAAGGTAGCTGAAATGAAGGAATGGAAAAAAAAAAAAAAACATGAAAAAGGAAAGCTTACAAAGAAAAGAAGGAATTATTTTATGGCTAGAGATAAGTAACATATTATGGAAGCTGATACCTTGAGGGATACTCTGCATATTCTTCCTCATTTTCTTAACCAGTGCACAATGTATTTTCCAGTAGGTAACAGGCAGAAGCTACCTAAAGTAAACAATCTTTTGGCCATTTCCTGAGTTCTAATCTCACTGATACACTAATGCTAGGAAACCTGAAGGAATGGTAGTTGATGAAAGATTCTGGAAAATTCAGGAGTTTGTTCAGGTTCAGTGAGGAAGGAAAATAAGATTATCCTGGACTGGATGGTAACATAGTTCATTAAATCCTAGTGTAGCAAAAGTCACAATACGTCATCCAGACGAACAATATCTACATTCCTATCCAGCTCAAAGAAACTAGAGTAGACAGAGCATCACTCTTGTTCCCTAAATCATTTCAGGGACTCTAGCTCTTGAGGGGGGAATGTTAGGCATTTACCTAGCTAAGAGCAGGACAGGGTTAAAATGGGGGCAGTGATTGCCCCACCTAGTTGTGCTCAAAGACTTCCAGCCTATTACATTGCAGCTTTAGAGTTTCCACATGACGTATGAAACCCAAAAAGTAATTCCCTGAATTACTGTGCATCGGAAGGATTGAAATTTCTGGGAAGTTTTAAAGACTCACCATGGGACAGACTGGGGCCCTGCTCTCTCCTTTACTCAGCTCCCAGACTAACCAGTTCTGTGACCCACCTGTGGAACCTACCCAACAAAGCATTTCATGACTACCCTAAAAAGAAAAAAAAAAACTGGCACAAAAAATAATAAAAATTAATTCATGCTTCAAAATATTTATTTATGAGTAACTATTTGGCCTTATTCTATTGTTGGCCTACCAAATATTATTATTTGAATAACTATTCATATGTAAAAGTCTCTATAAATATAAATATACCATTTATATTAAAGTCAACTTATACAAATTATTTTTATTGATTTTCTGAACAAAAAGTTAAAATGCACATGAGTTACTCTGTGTGTGTGTGTGGGGGGGTGGATTCCAGTGATTGGACCTAGGGCATTCTACATCTGCACTACACTCCCAGTTTGTTTTATTTTTCATTTTGAAACAGGGTCTCATTAAATTTCTATGCACTGATTTGAACCACCACTCCTCCTTTCTCTGCCTCTCAAGTTCTGTGATTACAGGCATATGCCACTGTATCCTGTCAAGAGTTATTCATATTACATAAGGTATTCATACACTTTAGTCCATTTCTGTCTTTCATTTTGAGTTATTGAAAATTTTTCTGAATATTCACTTGTTAATCATTTTATTAATTACTTACTTAAAATCCTCTATAGCCATACCTTCAAGTAAATTATCTATAAATCATAATATGTTTAATTGAGGAAGTACTTTTTCTATGATAGTAAGGTATATACAAGTTCAGACAATTCTACTAATTGGAGGCTCTTCTCAGTTCTAATTCTTTTTATATTGAAATATATCATTCTTTCAGAACAAATATTTTCACAGATACTGTCTTCTTGCCTCCAATCAAAAGTTCTTTCTTCAAAACATATTTTTAAAGATAAGATGTGTCAAATTAAGTTTTTGCTATTTATAAGTCATCCAAATGTTTTGTCAAACTCATATCCATGATATCTTTAACAATTTTAATTTTATTCTACTTTGGTTTAACACATAAATCTTCAAATTAAAAATAGAAAATCCATCAAAATCATTTCATGAATTAATATATTCTACACTACAAATTTTCAAAATTAAATCATATACACCATTTGTGTTCTTTGAAATTGTTCATTTCCTCTCTTGCTTTTGTAGAGTTAAGTTTTACAATAATTTTAGTTTCTTACTGGTGACCCACTTATTGAATAGATAAGTTTGACAACTGATCTTGAATAGAATAAAATACAACTAAAATTTGGAAGTCTCACTTATAAGCACATAAATATCATCATAAGAAAATTATAAGATAGTTGTTCACATATTCAAATATTCTAAATATAAATGATATTGGGCAACATTAGAGAAAGAGCACAATCCCCTTTAAGTTCATTTCTGCTCCATAGGTTTCTTTATTAAGATTTCCCCCCCTCCTTGATATAATATATTCATTTGACTTCACAGAATAATTACAGAGTCACTAAGTGAATTTTCAATTTTGAGTCACTTAAAGAAATTTGTAATTAATATAGCATTTTAATATTTAACTGAATGAATTTCCCACCTCTAAACTACTCTTCCTACCCAAAGATGATGTTAGAATCTGTAAATCATAGGTAGTGCCAAGGAAAACAAGAGGAACTTCTAATTCCTAGTCTATGATAGTCATTGCTGGTATTCAGAGTGTGGTCATACATGTCTCTGCATTCACATTTGTATATATAGTTTCCAGAAAATTTCTGAAAATTCACTTGTTAATCATTTTATTAATTACTTACTTAAAATCCTCTATAGCCATACCTTCAAGTAAATTATCTATAAATCATAATATGTTTAATTGAGGAAGTACTTTTTATATGATAGTGAGGTATATACAACAATTCTACTAATTGGAGGCTCTTTTCAGTTCTAATTCTTTTTATATTGAAATATATCATTCTTTCAGAACAAATATTTTCACAGATACTGTCTTCTTGCCTCCAATCAAAAGTTGTGTGCTAGGGTTAGGGCCTACATAATTGCTAGGAATGGTTGTGCATGTCTCTCCTCAATTCCACATTTAGCGATTTCAATTTCGTAGCTGAAATTATTCATGGTGGAACTATTTACATTATAAGGATTGGAAAACGCTATAAGACATATTTTCCCACCCCATCCCCATCCATTAGCACTGCTTGTTGAACATTTACAGAGGAAGCATGCAACCTTCCTAGGCACAGTATACAGACTCCTTTCTGAAGATTCTTTACTTGAAAAAGCTTGGTAATAGAGTAGTTTATGGTTTGAGTACAATGCATGCGTTACAAATAAATTAATACTTGCATTACAGTAAGTCAGGATAGATTTGGTAGAATGTCACATTCTACTTCCAGCTTTTGCCATAATATTGCCTAGTAATATGGAAAAAATTCATGCTGTGGTCAGGATTCTATCTTAACAAATGGCTAAATAAAAAAGATAATCTTGAGATACCCAATACTCTTTTCGTGTCGCTCCCCACACAAAATCCACTGTATACATCTTTTTCTAGGTCAGTATGCTAAGTGTTTGCCAATGATTAAATGTACTAACACAAAAGGAGGTTTAGGCTGCCCTAATTCCATCCAAGAATGGACCAGTACTAAGGGAAAAACTATTCTAGACTGCTGCCCCTGCTGGACACTTTGTGTAATAGCATTGCATGCTACCAATTTGTAATTCAGGCAGGCAGCAAAGCTGACTGCCATGTCACTGTATTCTGTCTTAGAAATTATCTTAGTAGAGAAAATATTTTGCTGCTTCACTAAAATGTACTTTTTCAAAGGACAGCAATTCAGCTTTTAAGTTATTGGGTGCCAGCAGTCTTTGCTACCCCAATTTAGTGTCTTATTCAACTCTAGCCAAATATTTGTATATCCTACTAATTTTGGAGGAATAGGTTCAAAATAATATTTTCATAAAGTACATGCTAGTCACTATGATCTTAATTTCATCAAAATACATATTCATCAGTTCATGATTATGTAGAAATCCTAAAGAATAATCAATTATATTTTCCTCTACGGCCGACTAAAAGTATCAAATAAGGTGTGTTATTTTTCTATGATTGTTTTAACAAAGTTCCACAAACTTGGTGGTTTAAACCAACATGAATTTATTCTCTGACAAGTTTTTTTTTTTTTTTTTGGCGGTACTGGGGATTGAACTCAGGGGCATTCTACCTTCGAGCTACACCCCCAGCCCTATTTTTTAATTCTTTATTTTGAAACCGAGTCTCACGAAGTAGCAGAGGGCCTCACTAGGTAGCTGAGGCTGGCCGCGAACCCGGATCCTCCGGTCTCAGCCTCCCGGAATGCTGGGATTACAAGCGTGCGCCACCACGCCCGGCTCTCTGACAAGTTTTAAGTCAGAATGTCTGACGTGGATTTCACTAGACTAACATCAAAGTGTGAACAATCTTGTGTCATTTGCAGAGGCTCTAGGAGAAAATAATTTCCTTGCCTTTTCCAGCTTCTTGAAGTCACCTGCATTTCTTGGCTTCTGGTTTCCTTTCTCCAGGTTCAAGGCCAGTAAGGTTGCCTCCCTCTGGCCATTCCTTCATAGTCATGTTTCTATCTGTCTGGCCCTAATGCTTTAAAGATGCTCTGATTTTGAAAGACACACATGAATAATCCAGGATCATTTCTTTATCTAAAGGTCCTTAACTTAATCACACATATGAAGTCCTTTTTACCATGCAGAGTAGTATTTTCATAGGTCTCTGAGGTTAGCCCCTGGAACTACATCGAGCAGCTGTTATTCTGCCTATATCGGGCAATATTTTCACAGCAAAGAATTTACTATGTTAGTGAAAGACACTATAGAACTCAATCTTCAATTGCTGCCCCGAAAGAATAGAAAAAAAAGAAAACTTCTTAAATTTGGAATATTTTTACAACGATAAGTTATAATAAACTGCCAATATATTTTCATGCATGTATCACTAGTACTTTTCCAGATATCATCAAAGTGAAACTATAACCACACATAAGATCCAATACTGAATATTTTCTTTATTACTATAATTTCTTGAAACTTTTGCTCCTGGTGGCCAGATGTCTACTGTTTGGTTAGGAATTAATTCTGTAATTGTTTTTTTAAAAAGTGTTTGCTGTCCAAGGCCACACATGTGGCTCAGGTGCGTTTCAACAGCTCCGCTGTTAGTTTGTCTAATTAGAGTCAGGATTCTGGATGCGCATGCATTTTTCCCCCTGAAGGCTGCATGCCCATTCAATTAAATGAAAGAAATAACCACTGAATGGAACTCTGTTGCATCTTAGCCAAATACTGTGTAGATTTTAATTTAGAAATAGCTTTAAATATAAATATAAAGGGAGATAGATGTGACATAAGTTTGTTTTAGTTTTTAATAAAAGAACTTCGGTCAACTTTAAAGTTAAATGGATATGATGACCAATCATGTACACATATAAAAAATCTCTGTTAAATATTTGGGCATAAATATAAACTTCCATAGTAAGGAGTACATGCAATTTTAGAAAAAGACTTCCCAAGAGTAAAATTTCTTAAAATTGACTTGTATAATTATGAGAAGAAAAGACTATCTTGAAACAAAAAATTATGCAACACAACTGAACACAAGTGCATGATCCTAACGGATGGATAGGAGAAATGTCAAAACTAGACAAATTCATGAAGCAAAACAATCTACAAAATCATAGTGTAAATTTAGTTGAACATGCTTAAGCAATTTCCTTCCCTGAGGATGTAATTCTTCTACTACCATCTTGAAACATCAAGAATGAAAAGAGCTTGAGATTATAAAATAAAAATAAAAATGAAAGACATTTTAAAATGGTCACTTAATAAACTAGGGAAACTAAGAGATTAACAACAATAGCATAGTAAACTAGAACAGTTATAAAACGATTCTTTAAAATTTTTGTTTAAATATGGTATCTCAAAATAAAAATGGTCATTGAAACATAAACTTTAAAAGCATATTTGCCATTTATAAGTAGTGTGTTTTAATTTTCAAAGTTATTTATCCCTATATGAGTGTCCTAGGGCTGCTGCAATAAAGCTCTACAACATGGGTATCTATCTGAAAATAACAGTAATTTATTATCCCCCATTTTTGAAGCCCAAGAGTGTGCTTGATTTTGTTTCTCCAAAATCCCTAGGGATAGTCCCTTCTTTTACCCAAGGACATTCCTTGCATTGTGGCAGGATGAGTCTACTATCTGCCTCTGTTTTCATGTGGCCATCCTCTTTCTTTGTGCCTCTATCTTCTTTATGTAGGAGGACTTTCCATATTGAACTAAGAGTCCACCCTGCTCTGGTGTGACCTCATCTTAACTAATTATATCAGTGCAACAGTATTTCTAAACAGGACCACCTTCTAAGGTACTGGAGGTAAAGATCTCAATGTGCCTTTTTAGGGAAGAAGGAATTCAACCTGATACCTATACTTTGTATAAAAAGACTGGTTCTCTAGGCATCATGGCACAAACCTATAATCCAAGTACTTGGAAGGCTGAGACACATGGATTGCAGGTTTGACGCCAGTCTCAGCAACTTAGAGTGATCCTGTTTTGAAGTAAAATATAAAATAGGAGAGGGGGTGTGGCTCAGTGGTAGAACACCCCTGGGTTCAATCCCCAGTACCACAGCAAACTAACAAACAAAAACAAACAAACTGATTCTCTTATGAGGAAATGATTAACCTGAAACTAGCATCCACATTTATCTATCTCTCTTCTGTTTCCCTCCCGTCCTTCCTTCCTTCCTTCCTTCCTTCCTTCCTTCCTTCCTTCCTTCCTTCCTTCCTTCCTTCCTTCCTTCCTTCCTTCCTTCCTTCTTCTACTGGGAATTGAATTCAGGAGCATTCTACTTCTGAGCTATATCCCCAGACTTTTTAATGCTTCTTTTTATGCTTTTTGTTTGTTTGTTTGTTTTGAAACAGAGTCTCACTAGGCTACTGAGAGTCTCGCTATGTTGCTGAGGTTGTCTGAAAATTCGATACTCTTGTCTCAGCCTCCCAAGTACTGGGGTTACAGGATTGCACCACCACATCCAGAACATCTGAGTGCGCGCACGCGCACATACACACACACACACACACACACACACACACACACACACACACATCAGTCTCTCCCCCTACCCCCAGAGGCTTTCTACCTCTGAGCTAAATCCCCAGCTATTTTTATTTTTCATTTTGAAGTAGGGTCTTGCCAAATTGCTGAGACTGTCCCCAAACCTATCTTCCTATTTCGGCATCCAAAGTTTTGGGATTACAGCCATACTCCTTGGTTTATTCTTCAGCAGTACACACACACACACACACACACACACACACACACACACAAACACACATTTAGTCTAAATTATTAAGCATTAAGGGTATGTTGACACTGGCTAAACAACCCAATATTCTGATTATCATATTAAAATGAGTTTGAATATGTTTTAGTGAAGAGATAAAATTGAATGTATTTTATCATCTATATCATTAAGGTTTATTATATATTCAATAAATGAATGAATGGTATTAATAATATGGGCCATTTTTAAGATTTATCTCCATTCTCAAATTTCAATTCTGAATAAGTAACTACAATGTTTCTTACTGTACCAGTATAAGGAATAGGAATGATTTTAATGTTGTTTCATCTGCTCCATAAGCTAGATAATATACTAAATATTATAAAAATTATATATATACTTGTGGTTGATTCAATGACTTTGTGGAACAAGGCAGGGTAAAATTAAATAAAATTCTTGCAAATGTCAAAAAGTCATCTTCCTTAAGCAATGAGCAAGATATGATCGATTTCTATTAGAAAAAAACTAAACCAAATATGACTCTTAAAATTGGCCACATACTCTCTTTTTTTTAAAACATAAACATAGAAAAATAAGTTAGCTAAGAACTTCTCTGTGCATAAATATTCTAAACAGTCACCAACAAAACTTTGCAAAAAGTTTCAGAAAAAGAAAAGCCTATCCATTCTTCTTACCTCATGTCCATTACTTAGAACTGTGTTGGAGAAAAAACATTTGTTATTTAGATTATGTAATTTTCTATTTGTATATAAGATAAATTTTTATTTGATTTGCCACAAACTATTTCTGGAGTGAGAGATCATACAATAAATCAAAGCTGGGCTCTGATCTTTATGAGCAGCACAGTTACTGGGATTATGTGACAAGATGGGAATGTTGGAACACAGCTCCCTAGGCACACAAGTGAAGACAGATGCTCTTCGACTTATTATGGGGTTACATTCTGTAAAATCCATTGTAAGTTGACATTATTAAAAGTCAAAACATTTACTACTACTAACCTACCTACCATAACAGCTTAGCTGCACAGTATTCAACAGTGTTAATTGTTTACCCTCCTGATCCCATAGCTGACTGGGAGCTGTAGCTCACTGCTGCCGTCCAGCATGTGAGAGTATTGACCGTAGTACACATTACTAGCCTAGGAAAACATCAACATTCAAAATTTGAAGTACAGTTTCTATGGAATGCATAATCCTCTTTGCAGCACCATAGAGTCTAAGAATCTTAATTCAAACCCTTGTAAAATCAGGGACTGTGTGGATTTTTATTCTGAGGTTTTGCCACTTGCCAAGAATATATGCCATAGAGTGTGGCATGGTCAGGATGGAACCCATGCCCTAGTTTGTCTGGGACAATCCAAGGAACTCCTGTGGTGTTCATTTGTATAGCACTTGTGTTGAATTGTTATTATGTAATAAGGTATGAATTACAAATATTGAATAGAAATAAAACAGAATAGATTTGATAGACTGTCATTTTATATTTCCAGCTTCTTCCAAAGTCTTATGTATTAGTGTGTAGAGGTTATATAGTGATCAAGGTTCTTTCAACAAATGGTTAAATAAAAAAGATGAACGGCAATAACTCATTACTCTTTCTTGACTCCTCCTGAATACAACACCTGGCCTCCTTCAACAGTGTATGTCAGCTTCTTGCTAATGCTAAAACAAAAACTCTTAGATGTGGTGAACTTATGTCAGTTAATTCCTTTCACCACGGACAGTGGCAGGAAAAATATTCCTCACTGCTGCAGTAGTGGATAAAGGTCTTAGATTATTTTTTCCCCATCAGGATGTCACGTAGAAACTCATGTGCAAGCAAAATCAACTCTGTATTTCAGCAAGAATATGTTTTGAAAACTTTTTTTTATTAACAGAAAAGAGATACGTTTTAAGGTAAAAACTCACAGCATGACCCTCTTGGTTATGTCTAATTTTGTCAGCTAGCTTCAATCATCTAACAGAAAAACTGGGAAGGAAACAAAGGGACCATATAAAATGGCATACAATGACTTATCAGCAGAATTTGAAACAATCAAACAGAATGAGGGACCCCCGAGGGAGAAGAAAGCTATTTGGCTGCTTGACTAATTATATGCACTAATAGATTTCCATTGGGCTCTCTGGTTTTTAAGAGCTCATTTAATTGCTGGATCAAATTAGATGTGTTTCCAGGCCCTTCTTTTGACCAGGCCATATATGTAGAAAACAGCAAAACTAAGAATCAGAAAACTTGAGTGAAGTCTCTCCAACTTTCTAGTTTCCTTTGAATAATCTTAGCTTCACTTTCATTACCAATATAATGGAGATAATAATAATTTAACCCCAAAACTGTTCTGAGGATGACCAAGATAACTGTCAAATGGAAAGAATTAGCCAGGCATGGTGGCGTACACTGTAATCCCAGCATTTGGGAGGCTGAGATCGGAGGATCCGGGTTCATGGCCAGCCTCAGCTACCTAGAGAGGCACTCCACAACTTAGTGAGACCCTGTTTCAAAATAAAGAATAAAAAATAGGGCTGGGGGTATAGCTTGGAGGTAGAATGCCCCTGAGTTCATTCCCCAGTACCGCAAAAAAAAAAAAAAAAAAAAAAAGGAAAGAATTATCCAAGCACAAATATTATTTCTAATCTGAATTGATTTGAGCTTCACATTAATCGTATCACTTTTAGTTTTCTTCCCTTACATATAAATCAGTTTTTATTATGGATCACACAGTAGTATTTTATTTCCTTTTAAAAATAGAAAAAATCTTTATTCACTGATTTTTTTAAAAAACTAGTATGTAGAAAAAAACCTGTTTCATAAATGGTGCTTAATAAACACAATCCAGGGGGACAGAACAAAGATGGCGTCTGAGTGAAATACCTCTCCCCAGACGCTGTTCTTTCAAATCAAATTTGCCCCCAAACCAGCTTCTTTACAGAAAAAAAAAAAAGCAACAAAAAGGGGCGAAAGCTGAACCACAACGGAAGAAAACTCAGATAGCCGGTCAGGGGAACAAAGGAGTCCTCCAAACACCTCGGAGGGA